>JALBCR010001758.1:0-213765 GCA_030710515.1 Abscondita cerata | reverse complement strand
GGAGGTTACGTATTGCTATCCTTCAAACAAGTCTGATTCTCCTGTTCACAATGTGGTCAGTTTCGGCCAAATTATATCAACACTATCTTCAGAACTAGCATCGATATCAGCATTCATCACAACCAAATTGTAGTGTCACGGTGTCTCCAAAAGATTTGTTCAAGACTCTAAGGCAATAAGAAGGCAAAAGAACACTGACAGAAAACGTGGCAAAACAGTGATTTTAACTTTTATCACCCTACAAGGACAAGTTAATGACAATATCAGCGAAAACCAAAACTTCTAAACGTTCAGCTGTCAAGAAACGTCTAGGACTAGTTGTGAGAAAATCGGCGTACACAGATCATCAACCACCCAGACGGAAGCTTACAAAAACGCCAGTGCTGAGAGAAGTATGTGGAAGATGAGTCATCAGAAGACGACGATGTAAATGCTTCATGCCTATATTGCCACTCACCTATATTCCAACTCCAAGTCTGGTGAAGGCTGGATCATGTGCGCGTCATGCACCAAATAGTCTCATGATGCCTGTGCTAAGGTGGGATGACGAAGACATCATTACATTGTAATTTTGTGCGAAATGAATGCTCTTCTTTGAATATTGTAACCGCTTCTCAACACTTCTCATTAAAAATTTGTTCATTTTGTTCTTTTTATATAATCAGTTAACCTCCCGGTTTTACCTGACCTATTCGTAAAACCTGGTACTTTGACAATTTACAAAAATGGCAAGAACAAGCTATGGCGGAACAAATAAAACAAATCTTATGACTTATGACAACTATACTATTATCTCAACTTGTCAATCACTCTGAAAATCATTTTCCGATTACCAATAATTTTTTATAAGCAATTATAAACTAAATACCTGGTTTTACCCCACTCTCCTCTCTACTATTCATGAACATCTTAATCGTTTATATTCGATTAGCCAAATTTCGACACATCGTATTACTTAAACGTTTTTAGCGAAATGCCAAAGAATTTAAAGCTGATAAGACTACGCAAAGTTTTCCAATAATAGTATATTATGATACGAGTTTATAAGAAGCATTTGGCGCCCGCACAGGTGTAGGGCACGACGAGCGCATGAGGAGTGCCCTAAAAGAGGTGCGACAACAAACATGTTTATAAACGAGTATCATACAACATTTTTTCTCTTTGCGCCTCTTTTACAAAATAAATAAAATATATTTTGAAATAAAAATCACAATGATTATTTTTTAATTTTGAGGTTGGCAATACAAAACTGTCAGATTATGGAACTTTGAATGTAAATTTATACAGTATTTAAAATTCCACCAGAAATAACGATATTGCGTTTAAACACCCAAGCATCCCACCCTGTGAACAGCCAATTGGGATTAACATCATGGGAAGACTTTCAAAGGATATCGCTAAATACTTGAAATTGCCCCCGGAATTCCTGAATCTTTTCACTGGGTACTGTTTTAAGAGAACCAGTACCACACACTTAGTAGATCGGGAGGTAATTTGGCCAGCAAATTAACGTCACGATGGAAATCCTTTTGCGGTTGCAGAAAGTTATATTGATCGCTAGTCTTTGAAAATCAAACTTCAAGTTTCTCAAATGCTTTCATCAGAGCCCACCAATAATAACCTGCTCTGATGTTCCTCCTGCTTCCACCGGATTGTCGCCACCATTCCTACTTCAATAATTTTCAACAAAATATCGTAACAAGTCATAATTTTTACCTGGTCTCGAATTTAAATACACTCTAAAGGAGTAAGTGCGACAAAAATGCCTTATAAACGAGTATCATACAATATTTTTTCTATTTTGCGCCTCTTTACAAAATAAATAAATATATTTTTTGGAATAAACATCCATGTTGATATTTTTAATTTTGAGGTTGGCAATACAAACTGTCAGATTATGGAACTTGAATGTAAATTTATACAGTATTTAAAATTCCACCAGAAATTAACGATATTGCGTTTAAACACCTAAGCATTTCTTATAATTGGGTTGCCATAAGTTCATTCAAGTGAAATAAAAGTATCCCACCCTGACAAGGTTGTTTTCCTCGATTTGACTCCACTTCGGCTTCCATATAGTTTCTACTAATTTATAGCATAATATAAAAACAAACTTCAAGTTTCTCAAATGCTTTCATCAGAGCCCACCAATAGTAACCTGCCTGGATGTTCCTCCTGCTTGTACCGATTGTCAATTCACTCCTACTAATACTTTTCAACAAAATATCGTAACAAGTCATAATTTTTTACCTGGTCCCGGATTACACCTGGCATTCTCAAATGCTTTATCGTGGAGCCCACCAATATTAACTTGCCCGAATGTTCCTCTGCTTCCAGCGACTGTCACAGCTCCTAATATAAATAATTCTCAGCACAATATCGTATCGACCCATAATCTTTTACTTGGTGCCAGTGTTAACATTAATCTCAGCAAAACTCCAATGTAACTATTAATATTTATAATAATTGTACATTTTCGTCACATACTGTAAGTAAACCATTTTGTTTGTTTACTGTACTTATTAATAACGACCAAGAAAATCAAGGTTAGGTAAACTGTACGTAGATTTCGACATCCAGTGTTAGTGTTACCACCATTAAAATATAGATCAGCTGTAAACGCACTGAATTTCTGATAACGCACCGCTTTGAGTGCGGTTATAGTTTTGTAAACGAATTTTAAATATAAAAAATAGTATATTTCAAGGAGGTGGGAAATGTTTCTTATTACATCCGGCCCTAGATCGGAAATTGACAGATTATTTGTTGAAGTGTTAGGAAAACCTGTTTCTCCAACTTCTAGAAGGTTAGAATTCATTTTTAAATATTTTTTAACATTTTTGAATTATTCTATATTGGTAGTATTAGTATCAGAATTGGGTTACGATATTCTAACATCGTAAATTAATTGATCATAAGAAATAGTAAATTTGTCAAGTTGTCAAACTGCTTAGATTCTGCTACTGAAAGAGTATTAACAGCTCTACTAATTAGTCCAAATCCCATACTTTATTAAAAAAATTAAACATTTTTATAAATTTTTTGTAAACTAAATATTATATCTTAAAATATGATTTAGGAAAACAAATTTTAAAAAAATTAAAAACACATTTTCAATAAATATTTAGATACTCTGCATATATTCCTACATAGCCTTGTTTTATCAAACAAAAAATGTTTAAGATGTATTATTTTTTATTGTGCTAGAGCATTTGAGACGTAAGCTAATTCTGTACTTTATTTTACAAGCTTTGCCTCTGTTTTTGAAAATCAGCCTATGTTCTTTCAAACAAATTTTTGTTATTCTTCTTGTTATGTATTTCTTTACATTTTAAGGATTTACGTCTACGTAAATGCGAAATTAATTTTGAAGTGCCTATCCTTATATAATACACTTCTTCATGTTGGCTATTGTAAATATCAAAAGAAGTTTTTGTTAAATTTTTCTTTATTTTATTGAAGTAGCTTGTATATGCTAAAACGTAAATATGATCGTGATCGTGAAAGATTAATAGATATAAAATCCAATTTCATCGTCTATAAATTTAAGCAGTCTAACAAAAGCTTTACATAAATGGGGTAATTTGTCATTGAATGTTGCAAACTTTCACTTTCCTATACCTATTACTTAGATGATATAGATAGAGCTTCAAATGAAACTTTAAATGTTATTTATAGCTAATATAAATCAGAAATACGGTTATGTTCAGTATTTACCAATTTTTCAATCAGAAATTTGATTCTTGAGATCAATGTTATTGAGGTTACAATTTGTATTTACTTATTTGTTCAATAGAACCGTATTTTACAATGTAATCCGCAAAGGTCACATACTTCAGGAACTGCACGGTTTCTAGCGTGGGTTAGTTATTCATCGTTTACAAGAGGAGCTTTGAAGATTTAGAACAACTTATTGTTAATTAGTGTTAAATATTTGCAAACTCGCGTGACCTTTTGTCGAAATGTAATTTGAAATGCTGGTTGAAAATTGGAAACATGTTCGTAAATATTTTATTATTTGAAGTTTTTTCTTCGTCAAATATGTTATTGATTCTAATGTAGGTACTCAGAAAGTATGCTTTGTAGATATGCTCCAATAAGATACTGAATTATTTTTATTAATATATGTTAGGGTTTATGAGTTGTTTGTGCTGATGTTTACTCAATAAGACCAAGCACGAACCAAAATGTACATACCTAACAATATTAAAGTAAATCAGATATTATAATAGAACATTGCAGATTTACACTATTAAAATAAAAATATACATCCATATGATATGTAAATTGATTTTGACTAACAACAAGTTATTATATTTCTTAGAAGATGTAAGAGAACGAATAACTATAAGATTTTAATACTAATGGGACTACAACAATTTCTAGACAAAGATTATTAAATTTGTTTTGAGAACCCCATCTCAACCTCATTTTTGGTGTTCTTGAAACTTAATTTTGTTTAGTAGTCTCATAATCCGCTAATTATTTTAATAAATAATGAGTGCTTTAATTAAACAAGAATATTTTCATTATAACAGGATCTCAAAACAGACCCTAAAATGAAAAAATTCCATTTTATTGACAAGTTTGACCACCGAATTTAATGATTAGCAAATCGTAATTAGTTGGTATGGTTATTGTATCTTCTAATTTACTAAAGTTTAACATTAACATCCTTTAGTTAGTATAAACTATACTTTTCTTTTGGTTTCTTTAATACAAATAAATTCTATTATTTTGAAAATTTGTTATTTAGTAGGTACATTTCCGACATACTAATACAAAAATGTAAATAAAATGAAGATAATATATAATAGACTGGAATAGAACAGAAATTTATGAAATGCTTACAAGAGCATATACAATACAAAGAAAACAAAAGTGATATTAGCAATTAATATAAACGTGTTAACAATATAAGACTAAATTGTAAATTACAACACGATAAACAAAATTAAACAAACGAACAAAAAAATTACTATAGATACTTAATAAATCAATTATCTAGTTGTGTCATAACGTATAAAATTTAAAATTTTGACTTGAATGCTTGAAAATTTTAACATCTATGACCTCCACAGGCAATTTATTAAACTTATTCAAACCGTCGTAAATAATGACTGCTGGTTATTCCTTTACGTGCCTATTAAACATATAAATATGTCTTTGGAACGTGTGTTATAATGTGAACTTCACATACTTTCTTCAACAGCCCAGATAAGTATTCAGGTAACATTCCACTGCAAAGAACGCCTCATCAGCAAATAAATTTAAAAGTTACCAGCATCTTGTAGAGATACACATTGTTTTATGTCATTGATATATAAAATAAATAGTAAGGGACTGGAAGCACAGTGTCTTAAACACCAGCACAGTTTGAATCTCACTTGACACATCTGTAAACTTTTAATACATTAATTTGCTCTTAAACTGACAAAGATATAAGCCAGGTAGAATGGAGCTGCAGATAGATGCAGAATAATTTTCTGAGTAAAATGATATAAAATATACAGGGTGTTCTATTTAAAATAAATAAGTTTTTCAAGTTTAAAATATATCATTTTTACAAATAATCTTAAACACCCTGTACAATAAACGATTTATATGTGCATGTCTATTAAAAGTACAACTATTTTGAGTATTCTCATCCTAAAATTTCAAGAATTCTGTTTAAAATACTATCTGAGATAGGCAACTGTAAGGAATTGTCTACAGGCGACTAAAAATTTTGAAAAATAAATAACGGCAAAACGGTTAGACTTGAAATAGGAAAAATATGGTATCATCGTTTTATTAATTGGTGTTGAATGGAATTTAAATAATAAACACGGTGTTTGTTTTAAAATTACAAAGTAGATTGTCAACTTAGGTATAATTGATTTAATCTCTCCAAGAAATGTAATGGCCGCCTTACGTTGGACACGGTGTATATTAGAGGACGCACTGTTGCCGAGTAATTTTAATCAAAAGAAACACTAACAGTAAATCTCCGCAAAACTCTTTCCACTGGCCATTTAATTTAACAATTATTTAGTTTATTTGTATAATACATTTTTTATTATTGTATTGTGGGTGCCTCAGAAGATCAGTATAAAACATACTGTGGTGATGAAAACCGTGTGCAATCGTGGATTGGTTCGTTCTTGGCAAACCATTTGATTGAAGGTTTAGAATATCATTAAAACCTAAACATGTCAACCCTTACTGACTTTAATACGTAATAACATTAATTAAATGTATCTATGTTTGTTGAACTGTAATGGGAAACGTTGGCCTGTAATGTAATGTACCTTATTATCCATTTTTGTATTTGACCAATTTGTTCCAAAACACGTCCATCAAGTAGATAGAAATATTCCTGTGGTTTAGTAAGAAGATCGAACTTCACCAGCAACTCTAGATATTTACCTACTCTCTATTCGGCCAATTACGTTCAATTTATTAGAAACTTGAAGTTAATCTTCAAAAAGATATAAAAAACGTTTTGGTCATTTGTTAACAATCAGCGCAATAACTCCGGTATTCCTAAGTATGTTACCGCAGAGGAAGAAACTGCCTCTTCCCAGAAGGCTCTCTTCTCGGCTTTTTACACACAATATTCATATGTTAATTAACTACAATGGATTTCTTTAACCAAATTGTTTTTTCATCTTTGCAGCGAACTGCTACAGAGATTTAAAATTCCAACTTTACGTCATCTGAGATATGATCCATGTTTTGTCATAAACTGCTTGTCTATGATGTCAAATTCACTTTTATTTTTTAATTTAGCCCTTAAAACTTCACGCTTTACCTTGCTGCAAAAAAATTGCTCAAACTGTTCATAATTTCAAGAATGGCGATGGATCGAACGTTGCCAACTAATAGACCGATTGCATTGTTCAGCAACTTTTTCAAATTGTTGTTTTTCAAGACGTCATATAGCGTAAGACATTTGATAGATTTGATCACGACCATAGTCTCTGCTTTGTTCTTTTGATTACCCACCCACATCATTTAGCTCCTTACTGACTGCTTGTGTCACTGCTAATTTGTTCAAGTTTTAGGTTCCCAAGAAAAGCTTTTACAGCTTTCATTTTAATACTACAGTACTTCATTATGAATTCTACAGGTTATTTGCAAATTACGCTAACCACTTATATCCTCAAAATGATTGAGAGATATAACCCAATGTTAATAAGAACTTTGCTTCTTATTTTATTAGAAATCACTTGTTGGTCAAATGTTCAATGTTAAACAATTTTCTATTCGTTTCAATATGGGTTTGATTATCAAGAAATTAATAGAATTATTAGATTATTGAAAATTTAGAGATTGGTCATAACTTAGAAAGTTTGTCTAATTAGTCTATAAAAAATTTTTAAAAATTTTTTAAGTAGTGACATTTATAAATATAACTTTCATGTGGTTTAAGGTAAAATAAAGGATACTGAAAATAAAATATGACTAATTGTCACATAAAGCAATGTAATTAACTGGAAAAAAATAAATTATTTTTTATCGTCAAATTCAAAATTAAAATACAAAGTGATCCATTTAAAATAACCTAACTTTATGGTACTGTTTCTAGGCACCTAACAACCAAATATTTTTAAAATGTGGCTTCAGTTAATCTTACATATATGTATGCCTTAAAATTTTAACATTATTTGTCGTTTTAATGCTATAGAATAATTCGTTGGTAGTGCCCCACCTCATGAAATTTACAGAATTTTGTTACTGCGTAAATGTTTGGCGTACAGCAAACAGTGGACACATTAGGACATTTATAATGTTTTAAAAAAACATTGAAACTTCATGTTTCATTGTAACAAAGATTTGTACTTTAATTAATAAGAATTTTAAAAAATTAGTCCATCATTTAGAATAACCCTGTATAAATAAATCAAAATTTATTTTAAACTTAATACCACCAAGCAATAAAATTCGTTACAGCCTCAAAGTTTTATGGTCTACCAGCTGTATTATTTACAAGAAAAACCTTTGTGTCCTTATAGTCAATGACGCAAAAAATTTGACTTAGTATTAATTATGTTATTACTTTTTCTTTGTTTTTGTTAATGTAGATCGCTTTTATAGGTACAGCTTATTATTAGCGAGCTTTATTGTATATCTTCCAATTATTGTTGTTGAATGATATGGGAAGAATTCTAAATTAACATGCTGTGTATAAATATTATATATATTTTAATTAATTAAGAATTTAATCTATTAAAACTAGAAAACCATTAAAAAAAATTGGGTATCATTCTTTACAATTGTAGAAATATTATATTTCACCCAAAATTATTAATTAGTAATTACGAGATAAAAAAATTTAAAAAAACCGATGGTAGTGAAATATACCTTTGTCTGTAATGGATCGATACTTAAGTTTGCAGTTTCAACAAATAAACTTTTTGCATTAAGTATAATTACACATGTCTTTCAAATTGAACACACTTATTTAGGAGCGTTATTATTTTTATTTTATTTTCTTTAATAAAGTTTTAATTAAACCGCGAAAGCGTAAGCTTACTGTAGGTTTATTAAATTGTTAATTTTAACTTTGTAAGTGACTCACATGCGGTGCTTTGCATTGTACTTTTAACGGTCACTGTAAATGTTTTTATTCAACCTTATGAAAGTTAAAAATGTTTTTTCTCTACGGAATTACTATTAATAATCTAATTGTACCAACAATATAACTATTTTTCTATTAAGATTGTAAACAAGTACATTCACATTTCAACTTTCGCTTTTAATTTAAATATTTTGAATTTTCTCTGCTGTTATTTATGCAAACTATTATTTAATTTGGAAACATGTGCTACTTTAAACCTTTACAATTTCTTATGAAAATTCTATCTAACTTTTAAACTGAATGCGACTTTAACGAGAATAAAAGCTGGGTGATAAAATAAATTTTAAAAACATCAGGAATCCTAGAGCATTGTCTTAGAATTAAGCACGTCTTTGCTCTTTCTGTTTGGTGTATGTCATAGACATAGAGGTTAACAATTGATTTCAACTTCAATCCATAATCGATTATAGAAACGTCGTTCGTACAGAGTATAAAGTAAACTAATCATCGCTTCAGCAAATTAAATAGCAAAATTGTTAATGTAACTCCAATGATTCGTAATTAAAATGATGGCCAGTTAAATTTCACGTATAAAAAGAACAAAATTTGTAGTTAATACGAGGATATATTGAAAAAATTCTTAGCCTACTATAGAATATAAACAATATTTCAATGTCAAAATATTTTATTACTCAACATGCTCTCCTCTTAATTGGATACATTTATTACAGCGAACCTGCAACGTCTCTAGACCTTAAAAAATGTTCCTTTTTCTCTGCAAACCAGGACCTCCACAGCTTCTATTACCTCCTTGTTAAAGAAAAATGTACGACCTTTTAAACTTTTTTCAGTTGGAGGAAAGAGGTGATAATCGGACGGGCCAAATCGGGTGAATAAGGGGGTGTTCTAGTAATTCAAACCCTAAATCACGAATTTTTGCATGGCAACATGAGATTTGTGTGCAGGGGCGTTGTCCTGCAAAACAAAACACCTTTGGATAGCTTTCTGCGTCTTTTTTTCTCTTTAATATTTTCCTGTAGAGTGGTCAGTAATGTCGAATAGTAATCTCCAGTTATTGTTCTACTTTATCCAAAAAATCAATCATGATTACTCCATGGCAATCCCAAAAAACTGAAGCAAGAACTTTTCCAGCAGATTTTTGGACACGAACACTTTAGGTCTTGGAGAACCAGAGTGTCGCCATTGCATCGATTGTTACTTTGTTTCTAGATCGTAGAAATGTACTCAAGTCTCATCCATAGTAACAATTCGGTTTAAGAAGTCTACATCGTTGTTAAATCGAGCACAGATCGAACACGATGCTTTTACCCTTGCACGCTTTTGGTCAACATTCAAACATTTGGGGATCCAAATTGACGTGAACCATATGATGAACGCGTTCGTATGAAATATTCAGTGTCTTCGATATCCGTTTTAGCCCAATTCGACGGTTTGATAAGATCATGTCATGAACTGCATCGATATTTTTGGGGACTGACACAGAAACTGGCCTTCCCAATCGGTTATCATGGAAAATTTACCTCTTTTGAAGTTTGCATTCTAATTTTTTACGGTCGCATACGAAGGACATTGATCACCAAGGGTATTAAGCATACTTCGTAAATCTACTTACCTCTTAACCCTTTTAAATACAGGTACTTGATGATGGCTCGATACTCCAATTTTTCGATTTTCGCAATTTAGGTGGACGTCTTTTTTTATTTAATTTATTGCGTGACTCTGGTTTACTTTTTTGACGTCAAACATTACACTGACACTTCTAATGATTATTGTTCGTTGCTATGGTAACGCAAAATTTTGTTTATGCAAGGAACTGGTCTAGGCTAGCTAGATATCAATACATCCTCGTACCACCTAGAGGTAAGCAACATTGCACATGAGATTAAGGTAGTTCACAAGCAGGATTGATTTTAAAAACTTTTGCAAGGATTCAATTAGTTCTTGTTAGTTACACCTTTTGTAGCCTTAAGACACAATAATATTGGTTTTGTGAATTTTTGATACGTAAATGTAGCCTAACAGTCAATTAATTATTTGTATTCTTAAACTTGAGGTAACCACTCTTTTCCATCTATTGAAGAAAACTGTAGATAAAGACAATGTTGGAAATACATTAATTAAACAAAATTAAAAAAATAATACTATACAGGGTGATTCATTACTATTGGAAATAATTTAACACTAGAAATCCTGACCTTTAATTATGAAGACTTAACCCAAAACACCTAGATGAAAGGTCGCTCATTACTAAGTTACAGGGTATTTTGTTTAAAAATTTAAAAACGATTTGTGCTTAGTATTTAAAAATTAATTGACGTATTTATTTCAAATTTGGCAAGGAGTGTAGACACTGTACACCCTACACCCTTCTGAATGACATTAAACAAACATTCTGTCTACTATCAGAGACATAAGACAGGGGTAAGTGATCGGTTAATCGTGGCCAAATTCTACGCCACTGGCGGAATAAAACACTTTAGTACAATTTTCGATCCTTCAATATTTATTAAGTAAATAATGTACTCTTTCCTCATAACGATTAAAGTCAATATTTCTTGAGATATTTAAGTTAAACATGAAGTTGTACCATTAAATTGAAAAAGAAAATTGCAAGCTTTTACTAGATCAAAATAATTAATTCAGTTTAGAATGCCAACTTACACGAAACAAATATATTGTAAAATTATCCATCAAATGTGACTTATCGGATTGTAATTTAAATAGAAATCAGGTTATTTGTTTAGCTTAATAATATTTTAAAATCACTTTGAATTATTTTAAAGTTAGAAGATCTATTTTATTTTTGTCAATAAATTTTAGTATCTTTATTGTTAATACGGGATTAAAAGTTTAATTTGGGTATTAAATGCAATCCACTGGCTCAAAACGTCGATATTAGTTATTACCGAGTTACATACCAAAATTTAAAAAATGATACAGCTTCATGTTTAACTTAAAATATCTCGAAAAATATTGACTTAATCATCATAAGGAAATAGTAAGTAAGTAAAATTAATTGAAAACCACTGAACACGAATTCTAAACTTACCTAGTTACCCTTGGGTTTGTCTCTACAGTAACTCCATAATTAATGAGTAATTTTTTATTTCACTAAAATTAATTTTTTTTCATTTGTGTTTATCCAATAGTCCTACAGTTATTCTTAAAAAGAATAAGTATATAGAGTAGGACGAAAAAAACGAGGACGACCGTACCTCAAAAACTATTCGTCCTACAATCTCTGAAAAAAATCTTAGTTAAGAGGAATGATTCCGTATCACCTTAGTTCAATTTTGCTTTAACTTGAAACGTGAAAATATTTGTTGGTCACTAAAAACTCTGCCCAAAATAGCAATGATAAGAAAATCGTATGAAACACCTACTTGATGTTTTTGCTATTACGCACATAAGTAGAAGAGGAATGTAATTCTTAAATCATTTAATACAGACCATTTTATAAACAAAGTGAGATCCATATCTCAAAGTTATTGGACTTAATAAATTAAAAAATAGAAAAAATAAAAGCATTTGTCATAACAATACTGATTATTTTATATTATTTTTTTTAACCAGTGAACGTAGTGAGTTTTGAGCGTTGTTGTAATAAAAACGTCATCTTCAGACTCTAGGTCAATGATTAAAATGTTTAAAAACACACACACAATGTGGAATATGACAAAATGCTTCTATTTCTTTCTATTTTTTAGTTTTAATACAGACCAGATTTAAAACAACTCTATTTTAAAAAGAAATTAAAAAGAAAAAAATGAAAAACACGTCTGTCATATTCCAATACTAATTATAATTTTATTTTAAGGTGTGACTAGTTTCGACGCTGTAATATTAAAAGCGTCATCTTCAGACTGCTCAATGATTAAAAATTATTAAAATTAAAATTATTAACACACACACATAGTTAATAAATAATTAATTGTAACGACATGTGTGCGTTTAAAGTGCATAGCGCTATCTAAGCGATACTTCACAAACTTGAAACACGTGTGTCAGATAAAGCCATGTAAAACTTGTACAGAAGCACAACCGCAATCAAGTGCGTACAATTTTTACTTGGCTTTATCGAAACTTACGATGTGTTTAAAGCGATAAAGCTATCGCTTAGATAGGCTATTGCATCTAAACTGCTTCTGCAATGATCTGTTACAATTAACTGGTGCATTTTTCTTAGTTTATACTATTCACGTGTCCAATGTTTTAACGAGATGTCGTAAGACACACATTTTACTTAATAAATAATAATTAATATAAAAAAATCTAAAATGGACGTTTTACTAAAAATATGTAGCAACATGATATTTTTTTTCTTATCTATTTTGACCAAAAATAAAGTTTATTGTAAAATTTTTTTATGTAATCGTGAAGGTTGAATAGTTATCAGTATTAGATAGATTATAAAAATATGCTTTCCAATTTGCAGGAATATAATGTTTATTTTAACATGCCAAGAATTTTAGTGATCTTTAGAATTTTTTTTTATCGATTTTACAAGTCACGAAGAAAAAACAATCGGTCATTCCTTAGATTTGGTTCATAGTAATTTGTAAAAAAATTAGATAAAAAAATCCTTAAAAAGTGTAGAAAAGTATAGAAAATTGCAAGTTATAAACCTGATTTTGTGTGGTAGTATTCCTCTTAAAAAGATGAAGAGAAAATTGCTTGTATTCAATTATTTTTTAAGTTTCTAAAAAGGCAATTTCTACAAGGACTACAGAAAAATAGTAAATTTTCTGTAGAATGTCTACAATGAAATAAA
This sequence comes from Abscondita cerata, assembly GCA_030710515.1. NCBI lineage: Eukaryota > Metazoa > Arthropoda > Insecta > Coleoptera > Lampyridae > Abscondita > Abscondita cerata. Next base: position 200,410 of record JALBCR010001758.1, on the reverse strand, counting down.
ATTAAGATTGCTATTTTATACCCCATAAATTTTGCCTTTTTGCATACTAAGCATTTTATTGTATCTATATTAGTAGCGATTTCGCGTTAATTTAAACCACATTTTGATTGGTGTGCCTTTGTTTTCGTAGTTCCGATATGTAGCGTTTTGTGTTTTGTCAGTTTTCGATTTTCTTGAAAAGTTCAAATGCCAAGGAGTACAATTTTTAATTCTACTAAAAATGGCACAAAAAATACTATGTTTCAACAAAAACCGCACGTTATGGCTCTTCTGGCTTATTCTCAAAAATTAAATTTTCAATAAGACACTTTTACAAAAAATCATGGAAATGTAACAAAAACATTTTTCTCGGTCTTTCGTCAAAATTCCTGGTTTTCCCTCCCCCGAAAGCGGCCAGAAAACACCCCTTTTTTGGCTTCGGTCGGCAAAAAGTTACTAAATGTTGGCAATATTACATTGTACCCATGACATTAAAATCAGTACAATCATCATGCTGGAATACGTAAATAATACGTTAAAGTACTCATTTACATCTTATTTTGAAGGATTTTATAGAGTTTTTAAACGCAAACGTTGAAAAAAAGCACGTATTTTAATATATGCCAAAATGACACCGTATAATATTTTACAGGGTCCCCCCCCCCCTCCCCCCCCCCAAACCCAAAAAACAAAACCCTTCTGCCCATAATCTATCTCATAACATGGGTAACTTTCTTAATATGCAAAATAGGTAATCGGTTAAATTAGGAAAGTTGGGCAGAATTACAAGCAAAATGTTAAACTTTTTCAAATTTGACATATGTCTTCAACTTTTGAAATTTTGTGAAAAAACTGAAAACAGTCGATTTTTTTTAATGTTGTCCTGTTCCACTACTACTTACTTTAGAACTGAACTAAAAATGACATCTTATACATATTTTACGTAGAATTCGATAAAATTACTCAAAATGTCATAACCCTCTTGATTTTCGAGATATAACACAAACTTACATTTTTTTAAATGACAATCATAGTTGGCTGTGATCTTATTAAATAGCTTTTGTTTTTGCGATTTCATTGATATAAGGTTCGATATACTTTACTCTTACATTTTTTTTGTAAATGCTAAAAGTAGTTTATTGATACAATTAAGCTGCAAAATAATACACAGGCAGGCTATGGAAACAAATGCTTCAAACAAAAACCTGTTGAAACAAAAGCCTGTGTCGTCAACTAAATAATTTGATTTACATAAGTAAGTTGTATTATTCACGGTGATTTATTTTAAAAACATAAAATTCTCAAAATAAACAATGTATTCAAATGAAGAGAGAAACGACATGCTTTTTGTTATTATGCTAGCAACAGAAATAGTAATGAAGCCAGTGAAATGTATTTGCAAAGATATATGGAAAGAAGACAACCAGATAAAAGACTTTTTTCCAAACTGGAAAATAATTTAAAACTATACGGATCATTTATGAAACCAAAAGCTAAGCAAAGTTTAATCAAGAAGACGAAGAAAGAGTTTTGGCATATGTAAATTATAAACCAAAAACATCTACCCGTGAAATTGCAAGTGAGTGTGGTACTTCTACAGAAAAAGCTCGTTTAATTTTAAAAACAAAATCGATTCAAGCCGTATAAATTTCATATCGGCAACACCTTGTATCCAGCCGACTCAGAGAGAGATTAAATTACGCTCGATGGTTTTTAAGAGAAACTGACAACGATCCATATTTCTCGCGCAGAATTTTATTTACTGACGAGGCAAAATTTACCAATAACGGTGTATTTAATAGACATAATAATAACTATTGGTCTGAGAACAACCCTCATGTTACTGTTGAGAGACGAGATCAACATATTTTTTCAATAAATGTGTGGTGTGGCATCCTCGGTAGCAGAATAATTGGTCCGTTCTTTTACAATTACCATTTAAATGGAAGGCGATATTTAGAATTTCTTCAAAATGACTTGGAAGACATGTTAGATGAACTGCCATTAAATGTGGTACAAAATCTTACTCATTTCCAACATGATGGTGCTCCTGCTCATAATTTTAGAGCTGTTTCTGAATATCTTTCCGAACGTTTTCCGAGCTGGATCGGTAATTCAGGTCCTATTAATTGGCCGGCAAGAACACCTGATATCACACCTCTCGATTTTTTCTTGTGGGGAACCGTTAAAGACAGGGTGTACAAAGAAAAACCCAATAATGTAGAAGAATTAAAAGATAGAATTAGGTTGATTATTAGAAGAATTCGTCCTCGCAGTTTGGAAAAAGTGCATAGAGATGGTTAGAAGATGTCAAATGTGCATATTGGTTAACAGGGGGCCATTTCGAACATTTAATATGAACTTTTATGTCTTTTGTACATTATTGAAATAGAACATAATTACAAACCATTAATAGTACCTACTTGTGGTATTATATTGTCAATATAAATTTTTGTTTCAAGTTTAACTAACTTGTAAATCATTTTGTTCCTTAATGGTATCAACAACACAATTTGGGCATTTAAATAGAAATACAAGAGTAAAGTATATCGAACCTTATATCAATGAAATCGCAAAAACAAAAAGCTATTTAATAAGATCACAGCCAACTATGATTGTCATTTAAAAAATGTAAGTTTGTGTTATATCTCGAAAATCAAGAGGGTTATGACATTTTGAGTAATTTTATCGAATTCTACGTAAAAATATGTATAAGATGTCATTTTTAGTTCAGTTCTAAAGTAAGTAGTAGTGGAACAGGACAACATTAAAAAAATCGACTGTTTTCAGTTTTTTTCACAAAATTTCAAAAAGTTGAAGACATATGTCAAATTTGAAAAAGTTTAACATTTTGCTTGTAATTCTGCCCAACTTTCCTAATTTAACCGATTACCTATTTTGCATATTAAGAAAGTTACCCATGTTATGAGATAGATTATGGGCACCCTGTATACCAGGGTTCCCATACTTTTTTTTCTCATAGACCACTTTAAACATTTTGCTGGATCTGGTGGACCCCCTGCAGCTATTACATTTACTAACTTACTTCCAAAACCCGAAAAAGTATATGTCTATGTAAATCTGTGTTGTGGCTATTTTCAATCAACTATGAGTTGAAAGTTTTCGAAAAAAGGTGAGAATTTATATTGCTTTGATTATGCTGTGAGTATTGTCATTCAAGCTAAGTTTCAAAGCCAGTCTAAAAAGCGTCTTCATCCAACAGTTGGATTCCTACTTTACTTTTTTGTATTCTAAGATTGACTCACAGTACAAGAAACCAATAATCTCCCACTTCGGAGTGGTAAAAGTAAAAATAAATATTTTCTTGTTTTGTAGCTATTTATTCAAACACAAAAATTACTACACTTTTAATTATGTTGTTATAACAGTCTTAGTAGAATCAAAATTTAACATCAAAACTAATAATGATTATTATTTTAAAACAGTCGCAATATAATCAAAACTTTGATTATATTGCGACTGTTTTAAAATAATAATCATTATTATTTGATGTTAACTTTATCTCAGATTACCATTGTAATCTGAGATAAAAGTTATAATTTTAATGGGAGGGATGTACTTGGTGAATTGACAGCAAATTATCAATATTTGGCTTGAGTTTAGTTAAGTATAACCGTAAATCTCCTCGCTCTGTAATATTTAATCTGCTCCGTTTTTTGTCAACAAGTTTGTTACGGCACTAAAACTGCGTTCGACAAGATATGACGAAGGAAACGCTATGAGAAATTTTTGCACAATTCCCCACAGTCCTGGATATTTTTCAGGTATTTGTGCCTGCAGCCAAAATGATTGATACCCTCTTTTGAATGCTACTTTGAGCTCCTCATTAGTGCTAAGCTCGAGTAGCTCTTCTTGCAGTACCACATTTTCCACTTCAGTTTCATCATATGGATTTATTATCCATGGTGGTATATCCATCGACAGAATGTCTTCAAATCTGATTTTAAAATCATCATACAGGGCAATCAAATGTTGAACATACGTCTGAATATCTTCGTCGAGGCATTCTACCTGCGATAAATTTGGAAACTGGGAAAATTCACGTCGACCAATATTTTGCTTCATAAGTTTCAGTTTACCAAGAAAAGCTGAAATTTCACTCTTTGTTTTTATCAAATTGAGGCTGTCCCCTTGTAACTGTAGGTTGAGGTCATTGAATTTTTGAACAAATCTGTCAAATACGCAATGTCTGCTTTGAAATTCATGAGGTTTTCTTTTAAAACAGGATCTTTAGTGTTCAGAAACTCTAAAACAGAGTCGAAAAGCAAATAGAATCTTGATAGACATGCACCTTTCGACAACCAGCGTACTTCGGTATGTAGCAGCAATCGTTGGAAGTCCTCATCATTTTCTTCGCACAACTGTGCAAATAAGCGCGTATTTAATGCATTGCTTCTTATTTTGTTAACTGCATTAATCACAAATTGAAGCGCTTGGTGCAATCTATCACTCAATTTTTCGCTACTAGATGTTGTCGGTGGATGACACAGTGAATTGCAATTACCTCTGGTATAATCCTTTTAAGATGACTTATAAACCCACGATATCGCCCGACCATGGCAGGAGCTCCATCTGTTGCCACCGAAATAATGTTTGTGAATGCAATTGATTTTTCCGTAAAAAAATCATTCAGAACATTAAAAATTGATTCACCTTTAGTGTCAGTCTTCAAAGTTTTCGCGAATAGTAACTCTTCAAACATTTGTTCGCCTTTGATAAATCGAACATATGCCAATAATAATGCTTCATTGCCAGGTAAAGTTGACTCGTCCAGTTGAATAGAAAAATGAGTTGTTTGCAGATAATTACACAAGAAACTTTCAACATCAGAGCTCATTTCATCAATACGTCTTTGTACAGTGTTGTTACTCAAAGGAATTCTTTTAAGTATGTCAAATGAAGATTTGTGCAGGACAGTTTTTAAGACCTCTTCAACAGCAGGCAAAATTAACTCCTCTCCAATGGTATGCGGTTTCCCAGATTTTGCTATAAGTAATGAGATATTGTAAGATGCCCGCAAGCCATCGTCGTTGCTTTCAGACGTTGAAGCGAACATACTATGCACGGTGGGTCTCTTTTCATACTTTTCCTTCAATGTTTGGAAATATTTCAAATCCTTACCTATTTTGTCAGGATGACACCTTCTTAGATGATCTTCCAGCTTCGATGGTTTCATAGAGTCATTGCTCAAGACTTTGTTGCATAAAAGACACATGGGCAATCGCTTGTCTGTATTTGATGGAAGAAAACCAAATTTCAAATATTCAACACTGTACTGTCGACACTTCTTCTTAGATTCAGCCATGTTTCGTATCAATTACTTACCTGTAAATATGAAAAAATGTTTGTTAAGTAATCTTAAAATGATTTAACAAACATAATAGAAGTGGCTTTTAAGATACAAGTTGCTAACAAATAGATAGGTAGGTACTTACTTTTCCAACACTGGCAAACAATAATATCAATTCACTTTAATTTTCAAAAGTCTGAAAACTACTTCCGTCACTGGTGAACACTTATATAGGTACACTTTCTTTTTGAAATTCCGGAAACAACTGAGTAATGTTTATCATTCGCATTCGTATTTATATTAAAGAAAAATCCAACAAGTTCATGCAAGTTCAGACACGACTTTAACTAGGCGGGCGGGCGGCGCGGCATCGGCGAGTCTTGACACGCTCTTTCTGAATATGGAATATGCAAGTTCTTACAAAAACAATTGCTGAGCTTCTTATAATATTGTCTTCCTATATTCATAGGAGAAGTCAAGCTTCTTATAATATTGTCTGCCTATATATATTATTGTCTCCCTTATTCATAGGAGAAGTCAAGTCGGGTCACCTAATACATTTTATAGACCCCCGTTAACGAGTTGTGGACCCCCATTTTTTTCCACGCAAGCGTAGACCCTATCGGGCTCCCGTGGACCCCTGGGGGTCCACCTGGACCACTTTGGAAAAAAAACAAATTAAAAAAAAAAATAAAAAAAAAAATTTATTAAACAAAAAAATAAATTAAAAAAAAAAAAAAAAAAAAATTAAAAAAATATTAATTTTAAAAATAAATCATTTATAATTACTAACAATTTTTTTTTAAAATATTTTTTCTTTAAAAACCAAAAATAAAATAAAAACAACAACTTTTTTTTAAAGTTATATAAAAATTTTAATAAACACCCTTTTAATCTCTCCAAGTAAATAATCGATAGAATTAATACCCCCAAAAATCAACCTACCTTCTCTTTTTTTTTCCCAAAACCAATAAAAAAAACTCATCTCTTTTTAATACAAACTAAAAACTCCTTACCCAATATTCTAAGTCACCGCAACGATTATTTAATAAACATGATTGGGAAACAAAAATATGATAATTTATTTTAATTTCTTTATGTCAAAAGATTTTCATGTTTTTAGAAGCATTTAGAGCTTTAATTTAAAAAAACACTTTCAAATGAAGTATTAATCTATATGTTTGCAGTTTACTTTGCGTGTATACGGAATGCAGTAGTTGCTTTACGGATAAAATGCTTTTAGGTATCCTCCAACGATGTTACGAATGTATTAGTTTATTTAAATATAATCCACACCTAAGCAACAACATACAGCATTTCACGTGATTTGAGTGTTACTGAACCACCGTGCAAAATTTTCTAAAGAAACTAATAAGTAACTATGATTTCAAAGATTACTTGTATCTAATATTTGATGTGAGGCAAAATATAGAAACAATTTCATTTTTTATTGAAGGTTTTACTCACTGTACCAGTTGTTTTTCATCAGGCTTTGATAACTCAAGATTTTGATCGGAGGTTGGATCATTGCCAATGGATGCTAAACATGCTAGCAGAAAATCCTAGATTTATTTGAACTTTATTTCATTAGAAGTAAGTAAAAATAATTCGAAATATTTTTTTTCAACCACAGAAAATACAGTTTTTGAATAAATAGTATAATGTACAGTTTGTTTTCACTTGCATGTTAAAAAGTTCAAACTTTAAAGATTGAATTTTTGATAAAAAGGTCCTTTGAAAATTCTTTAACGTTTAGTATCTACTAATGAGAATGTTAAAAACATAGTCAAGATGTGTAACAATATAACTTTCTTATCATAAATATAAGTGACATGTGATGGTAATAAGAAATCGTTATTAAAAGCAACAAATTCAGAATTTAAATGACGATTTCTTTTAAAATGATTTTGTAGATTATTTTTTAAAATGATTTTGTAGATTATTTTAATCCCAAATTTGAATAGAATGCATGAATGTGCGTAAATAAGAATAGAATTAGTTCAGCTGGACCAAATCAATTTCAAAATCGAATAGATTGTCAGGAGAAGCAATTGGTAGCATTTAATAAAACAATTATTATTTCACACTTTGCAAAAATAGCACTAGTAAAACACAATTACACTACTTAATTAAAATTTGTGGAAATTCAAATATACTTTCACTATTGCATAGTATTTAACAATTTTATTTAAGAAAATTGTACTTTTATTGTTAAGTCATAAACGTGAAAGGAAACCCCAGTACTACAAATAAAATATAATGTGTTCAGTATTAAATATTTTCATTTAAAAATTTCCAAAAACACTATTTTTTATTTTATGTATGAATATAGGATCTATTATTATATTGGTTATATATATATATATATATATATATATAAATTATTAAAAAATATATATATAACACTACTAATTTATTGATAACACAATTGCATACAAATCAAAACCCTATATTATGTTATTTTATAGAACATTGACGTCACGATATAGACGACCTGTTTCGGCGCCAATTTTTAGTATTTAAATTAAATACACATTTTAAAAAGTACTATGTAATTTAAAAAAACTTGACAAATGTCTTTTATGTGTATGGTCTTCAATTTTATACATTTTAATAAAAAGTTGGATAACTCCGAATTGTACTATCAATCATAATTTTAAATAAACAGAATTCCATGTTAGTGTACTTTATAAATGTATTATAATTGAATAGGAAATTTCAATGAATTTTGAATGATTGAGACCTTATCTAATACACTCATTTGTTGCCTTTTATAGTGTTATACAGGCAATCCATTGTAACTTAAGAAATCTCGCGCAGGAAAAATGTAGCTGTTTATAGAATTTCAAGGCGTGACCAGACAATAGTACACTCCGGGCAGAAGTAGGTATTACTAGCATATAATACAAATTGGTGCAAGATAAATATTAATTATTACACCAATAATTTATTACTTTTCTGGTTAGTAGGTACACAATATACAAAAATTCAAAATTTTATTTTTTTTTTAACAAATTATGCTTTTACAATAATAATAATTAGGTAAATACAAATAAACAAATAAATACAATAATAAATAAAATAAAAATACAGAGCGATCTTTTATTTTTGGATTTGAATACCTAAACTATAAATCATTAAGTTTATACTAATTTTGAACGAATAAAAATAGAAATATTTAATGAACACACTAAATTTGCGGCAATTCGGGGTAACAACGACGCAGTATCTAGAATCGTCATCTGAGCTGCAACTGAACCGAAAATCATCACTATCAGTTTCATTCCAACATTAATAATTAACGATTCTGTAACAAAGTCCATAAAAACTTCGTTTTCGTAATATTCGTCTTCAGTTTCTTGACGTTAGCGCACACCTTGTTCCAATCTTCTACCGTAATGAGGCAAATTTTTCTTCTCGCTAATTTTTTCGCATCTTCTAACTTAAAAGTTACATTGTGGGATGCTACAAAATTTTTTACGGTAGCCAAAATCATCTCGATTGGGTTAAGTTCGGGGTGATAAGGGGGTAATCTTAACACAATATGACCAGCTGCCTGCATTATTGTGTCTATTTTGAATTTTTTAAGTTTGTTTTTGTTGTTTTTATTAAAAAATAAAGTTCAGCTTTAGTCAAATCCAATGATGCGGGAATATCGTTTTGCGTTAACCAGTCAATCATCATGTTTTCGCTGTTTGAATTGGGCGCTGGATTTATTTGGACATTATGGTATGGCGCGTTGTCAATCACTAACACCGATTTTTCTGCAAATTTGGTATCAGCTTTTCGGTGAGCCATTTTTCGTAATTATTGAAATTCATCTCATGATGATAATCTCCTGATTTGGTTCCAGATTTAAAAATTAATAGTGCATTCTTCACAAAACCATGACTATCCCCTCCTGCATGCAACATAATTAATCGTTGTCCCTTAGAAATATTACCAAATAAACCATTTCTTGTTTTGTCGGTCCACGATTTTGAAACTGTATGGCTGCCATGGATGTAAGTTTCGTCCATGTAAATGATTGGTCGATTGTCATTGCGGTACATTTAATTTTTTTTCAAAAGCAATTCTTAAGTGTCTTATATCGGGCTTCTCTTGTAATAATTTTTCGATTATTTTCAGCCGAAGAAAATTTAAACCCCATTTTTTTAATAATTTTTTGTGTAGTGAAGACCTGCCACCGACATAATCTAAATCTTCTTTTAATTTTTGTAACAAATTCTTAAGAGTTACCCGTTGGTTGTTTGTTTTATGGTAATTATAAATGATACGCCTAATGTGATGCAGTTCTGTTTCATGTATGTCAGTAATTGGAAATTTTTCTTTCGCTTCCTTTTGGAGATTTAAAAACATTGGCGTCCTCTTCAGCTTCAGGATCATTTGGTGCGTCATTCCCTTCCTTGATAATTTTGTAAAGCATACTCTGTGAAACACCTGTAGCCGCTGATAAATGGCTTTTAACTCAACCTCAGAAGCATCTATGATGTTCACTTCATTGTTGGCAATTTTTTAAAATATTGAAAAACTTTAAACACTACTTCGCGAGTTTGAGCACTAATAGTTTTTCCTGTCCTAACTTTGACATTTTCTTAATTTAAAACTAAATATATAGACCTAGCTATGCAAGTAAACTGATAATGTTCAACTTAATACTCATTTTTTACCCGGTTGCGTAAAGCATAATCTTTAGTTAACAAAGATATTAACAATTTGTTAGCCAATCAGAGGATTTAAGATTTAAATTTTAACCAATCAGAAAGACATTTACTTAACAATAGAATTAATTTTGTTTTGTACATCCAAGCTTTTGTATTCTAAATTAGTCATTTTAAAAGAAAGTTTTACATTCCAATGATATGAATTTTGACCCGAAGTGTAGTTATTAAATTAAAATTAGAAAGATAAAAAATAAAATGTTATATTTCACATTATAAAGGACGGTCATTATTAATCATATAAAAATTTCAAATTGAATAAATGAATGTGAAGCAATATTTTAAATATCTACGGTGTACCTACGCTGATATCTTATACCGCCAGTGTTTCATGCTGGAATAACCAACAGTTACGAAATCATTTTACCTTTGAGTGTACAACCGGGTCCCTACTCAACATCTTACCTGCGCAACGTGCAACTTTTCTACAGTTACAATGGATTGCCTGTACATTACTTTAGATATTTTGGTAAAGTTACACTTGGAATTGTTTTGTAAGACTGAAACTATTTTAGCCTTTAACATAAGTAGTATATAATGGAGATAAATGTTCTTTTATTTAAAAGGTTGTGTTGTCTGGTAATACATCTTTAACAACTAAATATACCGTTTGAATGCATTCAACTACGTTCATATATTGAAACAAAGAAATCAATAATGTAATTACGGCGATACACTTAATTTCCCAAAACAAATAACTCATTGGAGTGTTATATAATTGTCAAATTGTAAAATGCAATTAGAAACTAATCAAGTTCTCATTTTCATTTTCGCAAGAACCTCAGGTTTTTTCTCTCAGCTTGCATTTCGTCTTTATCCCTTAGAAACGACGCAGTAGAGTTGAAAAAGTTACCACAAATCGATACCCATGCTGATTCGTACTGATATAAAACATATATCAGTGACATCTCGTTTTTCATCTTGTTTATTTTCTCTATGTATCTCTGCTTTCAAATGTTTTTTTATTTATTTAAGCAAGCGACCTTTGTTTATTTTCCTCAAGATGTTGATTGGAGCTTTATAATTCAGATTATTTTTCAACTTAAGAAAATGTTTGTCTTTTATACATACATACATATTTTAAAGAAAATTCTGTTTAGTTTCTTCTCTTATCTACTTTAAAAGAAATTCGACGTTAACCGGAATTATAAATAAAACACTCAGATAATAAAAGAGCTATCAGGTAAAATTTATGAGCGTTCTGCGTCAGATAAACTCCCGACATTATCGTGTGATTTTGGTCCAATCGGTAACGGGGCTAATCGTTATGTATTCCTCGTAGCACGTATAAACTGAAGCTAAAACGCATATATCACGACCCGTCAGTTCGATACGTCAAACATAAATTCTGAAAAAATATCGACGACGAATTCTGTAATCGCTTAATCCGGAATATGATTAATGGAATAAAAATTGCCAGTAGCAGTGATGTCCTATTGTGTCACTTCGAAAATCTATCTGGTGTTCAGACACTCGCTATCCATCATTATACACTAAAAACTTTTGCATTTAGCATCTTTTTTTATGAAATTAAATCCAATGCATCAATCTGTTCGAGACCATTTGGAAACGAGAAGTGCTGTTTCAATAAATAATTTTGTAAAACACGTTTGTAAGGTTCATTTGATAATAATTAATAACAACACTCGCATAATGTTTAAAGTTTGTTTGAAGTTGGTAAATTTTTAAGTAAACCGGTAAATTTCAACTTTAGATGCCATTAAGGGAATATGGGAGTAACTGTATTTTACCTTGTTTCGTAAGATTTAGTATTTTAATAGGTTTTTATAAGTTAAGATGTGGTGATAACTATAAAGATAAACGGAAAAATATTTACTGGTTATGAAAATCGTACTTATTTTTTTTTTAAACAACATAAATTTTAATTACATCTATATATAAATTATACATGCTTAATCTGCAATGTAAATGAGTTGTATCTATTGTCTATAATGCTCGTATTATTATCACATTAGCAGATAATGCAGTATAAATAGCAAAGTTTTTGCTGATGCAGAACGCGTTCAACAGATAACCAGAGAAGCACGAAATTTGTTAGCGATGCTAGAATTTGTTTGTTTACAATTAATTTTTTTGCGTTTTTTATGGTCATGAAATATTGGATGTACACAATTTAACTTGGTTAGCTCGGCTTTTGAAAAGTTAACTTACACGCTCCGGATAAATAAAGTGAAAGATTATTTGAAAAGTTTTTTAATTATAAATCGTTCAATAACAGTTCATTACAATTAAAAACTGGTAAAAAACATAACTCTTTCGCAATCAATATTTAAAATCAATATAATGCTAGAAAAACACTTCTAAATTAACAACGAAACTAAACACTGTTGACATAGCTTAATAGACGCGGACAAATTAATTTTCATTAATGGATTTGCAAACCGTTCATAAACTTTACACATAACTATAAGCAATTTAAACTTTTCAAACTTAGAAAACGGTGCATGTCAAAAACATCTGCTTCCCACTCTACCAATTTACAATAATTAATCAAAAGAAGTTCAATTCATTTTTTACCGTTAAGTTTGTGTGTAATTTCTTTTTAATTAATGTTGTAAAATTTTAAATTAAAAATTTTCATTTCTGACCTCAATAAGTCGCCCTAAAATATTAAGAAAATAATTTAATTTGAATACAAATAGGTTAAGCGTGTAATTAATCAAATTTGATGTGAAATATTTTAATTAGCAACGATTTTGTTTTGGTATTACATGCCAGAAAGTGTGCTTCCAGTAAAATAAAAATTTAAAAAATGACACATCTACAAATGATTTGTTTGTAATCCACCGCAAAATATTAATTCTGTACCGACGGCAGCTTTAGACATTCAGAAATATACAACTTGTATTAAATTAAATTAAATATACTACCATTGAGTAAAAAGTTTTTTAAGAGGCGCAACCTAATGTTAAATATCGTGTCTTATAGAAAACCCCACCTTTCATAAAAAATTAATCTGTACTTGGGCGACGCCAGCTTATAAATGCGAACTACAAATTTTACCGTTGTAAAACTGCATTTAGCCTTAATAAAATGTTATCAGCAACGGTATCAGATTTTGATGATTTATCGCCAGCCAGTCTACGTTGTAAATAAATGCAATAATTGTAAATACTAATTTTTATTTCAAAAGTGGACTAGAAAATTAACAATTAAAATAATTCATCAAATATTTTTACAACCGGTGTCCTTATAAACTGATTAACACAAGTTATAACATCATATGATACGTTATCATAAAAAAGACGTTGTTTTTAAGTAAATCGAAGTTTAAAGAAAAAGTTGAAGCTATTTGAAAATCCCTATTGTTAAATCTATTGTTAAATCTGCAGCACATTAAGTAAGTTAATTTTTGGTGAAATTGCCCGAAAACTAGTTACAATCTTCTCTGAACGATTTTGTATATTTTGTTTCGAAAATATGAATTTTAAGTAAAACGCGACCAATTTGAGGTTAATCGGTTAAATACACTCAGAAAATTAAATTTAATACAACTTATAATAAAAACATCATTTTTTTGTATTTCCATGTAATTGTGGTTATTATTTACATAAACAATTTATTTGCTTTGGACAGTTAAAAAAATGAATCTGTTGAGTGTTTTTTGAATCGAGAAAGAACCTCATAAGTTGATTCTTGTCAATTGTATTAAATTTTAAATATTCTTTTTTAAAATTTTAATTCTCATTAATTACACACAACTTTTAGTACATTGTAATCAAACAACAAATTTATGTGGACCACTTCAAACCAGTGCATAATTCTTTTTATCTTATCAATTTGAAATTAAAAAAAAACTATAAAAAATAAGTTAATACACAAAACTATTTTAGTAGAAAATAAAAATAATATTAATTTGCTCTATAAGTACCTTCTTTCTCGACTTTTGCCCGCACTGCATTATTATGTTATTGTTTTCTTTTATTGTTTATAATTATGTCTCACCTTAAAAAAGTTCTTTACAAATTAACTTATTTCCTAAAGCGTCAATATCTACAAGAGCAATAAAAATGTTCCCATAATTTTTTTGCCACTCGCTGGCGCGGTGTACATTTTTTATTGGAAATTAAAAAATACTTTTGTCTTTGTTCTCCTTATTATTGTTTTTGCAGTTCACGTATTTGCACTTAGTCATTGTCACAACAAATCACAATAACTTCCGGACACACGCACAAACTTGGAGCGGTTCAACAGTGACGCTAATTCAACAAACGCAAAGAAAGCAACTAAAATATTTCGCTGAAAATCGACGGTGGAGCCATCTACAAATCGGTGTACGTTACATTTTCCCCATATACGTTGCGGATCTTTAGTAACTTTATAGTCAATGGTACTACAGTTTCCATTTTTGACCTTTTTAAATAGTGTGCAGTTAGAATACGGTATACAATTAGTTATGAGTAAATTCACTTAAGTAACAACATCAGCGGAACTACTAAGATTGTAAGTAACCCAACAGTATTTTGAAAAATAAAAATAATGTAAACATTTTGTCCCCAATTATCTATATTTCTACTATTGTAAGCTATATATAAAATAAAAATCACTAAAACACTTAAAATGAACATCAATATTTTAACACAAATTTTACATTATCACTACACTTGGCACTAAAAGTCCTACATAATTAATACAGCAGCTTTTGGTTCTACATTTTTAATTATAAAAATGAAATGCTGGTTTCCATACTTTCTATGAAATTTTATACAAATTTAATTTGTGTATCATGGGGTGTAAAGTTTTTTTGTGCAAATCGCTAATGTGATTTTACCAAAGCGGCCGATTACTTTCTTTGCTACTTGAGTACAAAAAGTGGTACGGGCGCAAACGAATACAAAATTTTTTCTTTTTAAGATGAGTGTCTAAAACAATATTAAAAATTGAAAGGAATCTTTTCACGATAAATATATTAATTTATGCTGGTAGATATATTTGGTTTAATTACGCTGGTAAATAAATCAACATTTTTTGTCAGCGAAAAGAAAATAAATGATAATATTAACGGCATCTTCTTACAATAATATTACAAATTCCACATTTTCATTTGGCGTCAGTTGAAACAATTCAGTAAATAAAGGTGGTTTACATTAGAACGCAGCATTCCGTAGAGAATTCACATTTTGGCTTATTTTACATTTAATGGAAAGGAATTAATTTTATTTAATTATTTATTTAATCGTATGGTACATTTAAATATTGTATTGTGATGTAAGTGTTATACATGGTGCCCCAGAAGATCAGTATAAACCTGTACAGTTGTATGTGACGTAACCGTGTGCAATTGCAGATTGGTTTGTCTTAACAAAGTATTTGCTTTAAGGTTTAGGAAAACCACTAAAACCTAAACATGCCAACCCTTACCCACCTAGTATTCATATGTAATAATATTAACCAAGTGTGTAAACATTATAGAAGGTAAATAAGAACATAAAATATAACAGCATGACGATATATAATGGACCGGTCCAAGCGACAGTCACGACACTGACGGAAAAAAATGAATTAATGGTAAGGATTGAAAGAAGAACCGGAGAATTGTAGTTTAGTAACTTCAGTTGCCTGATTCCGTTTACTGACGTAATATTCAAAGAAGCAGACTGATACTTTATAGTGAAAACTAATTACATTGATCTTAAGAAAAGTTAGTGCGATACAATGATTAATGAATGGGGTGAATGGTCGTAGTGCTTAGCTAAGCCGCGGCAGATAGATTATTCCAAATATAGAAAACGTTTTTTTATTAGGTAAATATTAATTCAAATGAACACATATTTGTTAGAAAGGCAGTTGTGTCATCATTTGAGCATTTGAGGAGCAGACTTTCTAAATGCATTTTCTCCATTATTTAAAATTTTCAATTAAAGATTAAATAAATACCATTAATTTAAGACAGTGTTACTAACGATTATATTCATGTAAAACAAAATTCGAAAAAAGAATACTATAAAAACGTTTGAATCTAAAACTATTCACCCTCTCTAATAGTCCAGGCAATGGGGGTGTCTGTTGCAAAGGTCAGAAGGAATTGAAATTTGGTGGGATGATACGAGGGCGGATTGATATTAAGCTACCTAGCGCTAGATGGCAGCACAAACACAATTTCTTTTTAATTACGATCTGTCAAACGTCAGCTTTTAAAATTTCACCCAAATTCATCGATTAGTTTATTTGTTGTAGTCGTTTGAAGTAAGCAACTTTTGTGTTTCTTGAAAAATGGAAAAAAGTGAATTTCGTGCAGTAATTAAACACTATTATTTAAAAGGGAAAACGGCAAAAGAGACAAAAGAAAAGCTCAATAAACATTACGGTGAGTCTGCTCCGTCAGATTACATGGTAAAATATTGGATTGCTGAATTTAAACGCGGCCGAACAAGCAGTGCAACAATACCATCAACAGGAAGGCTAAAAGAGGTGGTTACTAAAGGAAATATCAAGAAAATCATCGATATCGTTATGAATGATCACCGAGTCAAGTTACGTGAGATTGTTGAAATGGTGAACATATCAGATGAACGTGTGTTCAACATTTTGCATGAACATTTGCATATGAAAAAGCTATCGGCAAGATGGGTGCCGCGTGCGCTCAAAAACGAGTTCGACAGACCACTTTCCAGCGGTGTTTGAACATGATAAAGCGTAATCCTGTTGATTTTGGCGTCGATTAATAACTGTTGATAAAACGTGGGTCCACCACTACACACCTGAAACTAAAAACCAATAGAAACAATGGGTGGAAGCTGGTGGAAGTGCTCCGAAGAAGGCGAAGACAGTGAAATCGGCTGGCAAGCTTATGGCCACTGTATATTGGGATGCACACAAAATATTGCTTATCATTATCTTGAAAAAGGATTTACAATCACAGGAAAGTATTATCGTGCATTATTGGATCAATTGATTCATGCAATCAAGAAAAACTACCACATTTAAAGAAGAAAAAAGTGCTCATTCTTCAAGACAACCGGTTCACAGAGCATTAGATACAATGCTAAAATTACGTGAAATACATTTCGAATTGGTTGATTATCCACCTTACAGTACAGATTTAGCTCTTAGTGACTTTTTCCTATTTCCAAATTTGAAAAAATGGCTCGCAGGAAAAAGATTCATCTCAAACGAAAAAGTGATTACCAAAACTAATACGTATTTTGAGGGGTTCCCAAAATCGTATTATTCAGATGGTATAAAAAAGTTGAAATATCGTCTTACTAATCGTAAGTGTATTGAGTTAAAGGAGACTATGTTGAGAAATAAATGGTTTTTGAAAAAAAAAAAATGTTTTTTTCCTACTTAGGTAGCTTCAATATCAATCCGCCTTTGTAGACATAAATCTCTTGTTAGTACACTTAAGTTTGCGACTTCGGCGGCTTGCCGTTGAAGGGGCGGGGGTGGTGGTGGTTTTGTGAAAACTCTGCGTCGCCACGCTTTTCGGAATATAGCGCTGGTGTGGTAAGTGCTATCGAAAAAAAATTGAAATAAAATATGTAGAGAACAAAATTGTGCACAATTTTAAGTCCTTGCATTTTTCGTGTACAACCAATACTTTCCGTGCGTGAAAGTTGGGGCTTGATTTGAAATTTTAAACAAAATCAAAATTTCATTGTAATATATATTTTTTTAAAAGCGTAATATTTTGTGAGTCTACAAATGTCGGGTTTACATTTCCCCACCCCCTTCAAGGTCCTGCAAACTCAGTTGTACTATCAAGGGACATATGCCCACTATCCCACCAAATTTAAATTCCTTCCGATCTTTTGCGAATAGAACTCCTTTTTTTGTACTCATTGCTTGGACTATAACTATTCATTTAGTAGAAACGCTTACTTGGTTTTAAACAAAACTATAAAGGACATTGGATTAGGATATGATAATCGGTTTCAGGAACATTTAAATTGCAAAATGTACATACTTGCTGATGATCGATTTGATAAAGGTGACCGTTACATGCGAATTAAGAATATTTTCGGATAATCGTACCTGACCTAATATTTTCGTGACATATATTTGGTGTCTAAACAGTACAAAATTTTGCGGCATTTTCTGATTTGATAACAATAGATAACATAAGAAATTTAATTTTTGTTAATTACTTTAGATAATTCTTTGCAAATTGAAATACTGATACAAACTACTTAATGTTAGTTACACTATACAGAGTGGCTCACTGAAAATTGTCAACACAAGGTTTGACCAGTTAACATCAGTTTTGAAAAAAACGCTCAAACACGTCAATTTCAGTATTAAGAGAGATATCTAAATAAATTATTACTATTTGAATAACTTCAACTTTAAGGTAGAGTTGACTGCACCCCAAAATTTTAAATCAAGAATGGGTGTCAAACATCTCACAGTTCTAAAGGTCGTTCTAAATCGTGGCATCAAAAAACAAATTAATTATTAAGTCGGGTAATAAATCATTTGCACAAATTCTTTATCAATTCGACTATTACTAATATTTTTAGATTAAAAGAAATTAATTTTTGGTATTTATAGGAGTGGTTTCAATATACTATTCAATACGTAATTTTAATATAATAAATTTTATTGTAATAATAAATTGCACTAACTAGACTTCTTGTTTCTTGTTTTATTACTTTCGATTAAACAACAAATATTATTATCATTACTAAAAAAATTTGTTTTATCTTTAACAATAATAACGTTTTTAATCTTGCATTATTCTTTTTCTTTTTGTTATTTACACAATTAGAAGCAATTTAAATTTTGTGTACAAAATTATTTTTTTATGTAAATATTGTAAAATAAACAATTGAAAGACACATTTACACAAATAGAAGTTCTTGAAGTACCTACATGTTTCTACAATTTTGTCTATGGAACTTTCCTCGTCAAAAAGAAGTTGTTGAAATACGTATGTTATTGCAATTTTGTCAACAAAAAAAAACCTACTTATACATATACAGGGTGTCGAACCAAGCTAAGAAGTTACGGAGCAAATTACGAAAAAACCAGGTGGTTTAAACGAAAACCCCAAAACACATTAACTTTAAAATTGGAAGGGGAACGCAATTGTTTGTTTCAAAAATCTTAATAACGAATACAGGGTCTGGTATAATTTCTTTGGAAGCTTAGGTCATTACTTGTATCGTGGTATGTTCGGAATTGATTTTGTAGGGTAGTGTTTGGATAACAAAATAATGTCCTTGTCACCAAGTTAGCCATTACAACTTCTAACAGTCATCCCTCACAGAGGGTATAAAAACATCATTAACAGTTTTATTTTTGAATTGTGAAATTTTCAACCTTAGAGCATTGTCAAAACAATGCGATGTTTTTTAATGTGCTTCGATATAGTATATAGAAACAATAAATTAATACTGAAGAAAAAGCAGGTCACATTTTTATTTTCTTTATCACACACTTCGTTAAATTAGAAACTTAAAAAAACTGATAGTCCCAAATATGTTAAATAACGTAAAGATTCTTTAGAAAGCTCTCCTATTGTATACAAGTGGAGAGTAACAGTTCGACCATTATTGAATCGAGGGAGATTATTATAATATTGTAATTATTGACATTTACTATAAAGCATATTAGTTATAAAAGGCTGTAATAAAGAGAATTAAAAAAATGTGGTATCCATTTTCTGGACTATTAATTTATTTAAAAAAAGTCGTTTTGTCTTACAATGCTGTACGTTTGAAAATAAAAACCAGTTTACACATTTAAAAAAAATGTTAATTGTTAATTGCTTAACAATCGAAAGTTCTTCTGAATTATCTTCTTCGCCGATAGAAAATCATATTATCTTCCCATTTACTGATTGTTTACTAGTAATGGCCAACTTGACCAAGGACATTATTTTGGTAGAGCACCCAGCATTATTCAAACGCTACAGTATACAAAGTCAATTTAAATATGTCTCGATTCAAATTTTTTCGAAAAATTGCAATTATTTCTGAAATCTTAAAATTTTAAGTTGGTTTTTAAGGCTAAAAATAAACTCCAATTTCCCTCCAAATACGAGAAAAAAGCAAAGTCCTTAGACAAGCTACCTGACCTGGTGCGTATGTAGATGCAATAAGTGAACAACAATTAATTTATTGTTTAATTATTTTGCAAATTTTCAAAATCCTACTAATTCTAAAATAATGTCACAAACTACTTAAAAATATTCTTAAATATAAAAGAATGATGCATCTCTAATGGCCAATTGATAATATGTTTTAAGTGTACATAGGGGTGGGCCAATAAGCGAAGTATGCGAATGCATATCTCAAAATCCACTCATTGTATCGACTTGAGGTAAAAAATTATGTAATAAAATGACGAAAATTATTTTTGAGTTTCTAGAATGACCACCAGGAGGTGTAGTAGTCGTATCTTAAATTTTGAAACCCGTTTTCTGAAAAATTGTTTTATACCTTCCTCAAAGGAATGGAACTCTAAACTGCAGCGTCTAATCGGTAACGAAAAGAAAACACCAAAAACTGCACAAAAAACTTTAAATTTCAAAATGGCAATTACGCCCCATTGGTGGTCATTTTAAAAACTTGAAAATAATTTCCAGCATTTTCACTTGACTCTTGTATTACATAATTTTTTATTCGCCGCCTATTAGGTCACACTGTACATTATTGCATCGTTTTTTGGTTTTGTTTCTAATTTTGCAAATTAGGCCTTTTAAGTAAAGAAATTCACGTTGCTAAGTGAATTTTTAATTTTTGCAGTTTTAAAATATGGCTATTTCCAAGTTCTTGAATAAAATTTTAGACATTATTTCATGGTAAAAAACAATGGAGTGTGAAGCTTTGTTTTTATCATCGATAACGCTCATTTTTAAAAACATTTAGACTTCTTTAAAATTTAAACTATTGACCTATAAAATTTTGAAATTATTCATGGAGCGATTCAGTTCGATTTTGTACTTTCTAAATCCTAAATTTGCTCCTACTATCAACTCTCTAGCCGATCAGTTATTAGATAAGCGTAAACAATGAATCACCTATTCTTTGAATTTTCGTAATTAATCAAAACGCAAAATAACGATATATATACTCTCTAGATTAACTGTATATAAATACAAGTTGGAAAAAATATTCGTGCATTATAAAGTGAAATAGAACAATTCTTACCTTTGCCGTTAAATTTAATGGGTAGGTATTGCAGTTTTCCGTAACAATTTTGATTTTCTATACATTCTTTGGTAAACAGTTCTTATAAGCACAATGATAATTTACTACACTCATCGCGGTGGAATTACAACAATGACAATAATTAAAAAAGAAGCACGCACGAACTACTCCATCTATGGTTACATGTACACGTCAACAATGAATTGAATCTCGGCTTCTCGGACCCAAAACATTAGTAACCCCTCTACCTCTCGGATCCATTTTGAATACAGTCAATTCCATACATCGCACGCATCTATACAAAGTCGTTCAATCAACAGGTTTAATTACCAAAACATTGTAATCATGTGACCTTTATTTAACAATATCTTTGTAAATTATTGTTTTCCTAAAAAAATTAGTATCGGTTTTGACGACCGTGGAGTGAGTTGCCACAGACATTTTTTTATTATTTCCTTAGAGGTAACGACTGGACAGATTTTAAAGAAACAAAACATAAACCCCTATTTAATTTTTGAGTAAATTTTCAAATAACAACAAAATCAAAGTGAACATTTCAAAATGTAGCTTCTGCAAAAGTAACCCGAAACAAAGGTATAAACAAACACCCTACCTGATCTTAAAATAGTAATAACGTTACTGCGAGTGAAAGAGTATGAATTAGATTTGACTATTGAAAAAGTTACTATTATTTTGTCCTGCTTTTAAAAAAAATAAAACTTTTTTTGATAAATGTAACCAGAAACATCAATAACATGATGTCAAATATCTTTATTGAATACGATTTTGACTTTACATCATTTTAAATTTATTTTCTATATTAAGCCACTAAAAATGTAAAGCACCAGCACCTAAATTTTTATGAAAGTGCACTTTTGCTGATAGAAAGTTTGAATATTTACTATAGTAGTAGTACCTAATGTACAATGCTATAACAACACAACTTATACAGTGTTTTTTAATTACAAAAACTTCTAGTTTTTACTTTGCAACAATCTAGTGCTGTTTTGAATCCTTTAATAATACTTAAGAGCATTTTTTTGTGCTAAAATCGTTATATCGAATTGCTAAGAAATCTACTATTTTTTTTATAAAAACAATGTTAAAACAATGTCACGGACACGTTTCAGGTTTTACCGTTTCGTGGCGTTATTTTATAGGGAGAAATTACATGTTTTCGAAGCGCCAGAATAACAACTTATATGCGACTGAAATATTATAAAATATATTTTCACATGCTACAATGTTCTCTTCAACTTTGTGCGGACGTTTTTCTTAATTCAAGATCAATTAAGAAATTGGGAAGGAGTTCAATATTTCTCGACAAAATCTACAAAAATAGCTTTGTCTTCAAAACGTAATTATAACAAATCAGAATATTTTAGGAAAAAAATTCAACAAAAGTTGCGTAACAAATCGATGTGTATAATAGTGAAATCAAAATTATTTTTATTAAAAACTGTATCCTTAGAGTGGCGCCCGTGACATAGGAATTTAACATGGAATTGGACGGTTTTAAAGTAAGTTAAAACTGACTTTTTTGTTAAAGATTTTACCAAGTTCTTTTAATTGCTAACTGAATACAGTAAACCACAATTCCTGTTATTACACAGTTGACAAAAAAGTATTAAAAACAAAAATAGTCAGTCTCTGAGACATTCCAAAATGCATTGTAGTATTTCTACTGTCACCTATTATACACACGGGTCATACCCTTTCAAGTGACAAACATGGTTTTGGTATCAAAACGCAGCTAAAATTATTGCGCACAGCGATCGTTATCAGAAATCAAATTACAATTACACAGTCTTTTTGAAAATTCATCAAAGAATTAGTAATTTTTGTTGTTTATTTATTGTAATCATCTTATTTGATTTAGTTCTAATATCATTTGAAGCTGTTCCTTGGGAATAAAGCTTTTTATTTGCATATTAATGACTTTCCTTTCAATCTTATTGTCAAAACGTAGGAATGTTGACTGTTTACAACACAATACTATTTTTCTTTCATTATCAAAACTTACTTTTACTGTTATCGACAAATTTTTGAAAACAACATGAAATTCAGCTGACAGCTATACGGACTAATTTTAGCTTCATTTTGATACCAAAATCATTAACCTATGACCCGTTTTCAAAAGCACCACCCTGTATATAATTGACGTAGTTTAGAACAAACAGGCGATTACAACAGAATACCTACATTTTCAAATAATATTAAGTACTGTAATGTTCTAATTATAGTGAAACAATAAAATGCACAGATATAAATTTGTAACTTGTTGAATATAACTTTATCAAATATTTAAACAAGAACAAGCTAAAAATACTTTAAAAAAATGATACGTATAGAAGTAAAGTAGTTACTAAAGCTAGTAAATTTTCATAAATTGCAGCAATGTAATTGAATTATTAATTTGTAGTAACAATTTCAAAAAAATATATCTCACCAAATCTTCAACTATTTTACTCAAGTGGATAAACAGATAGATAAGGAAATTAGTAAAACCAAATCAAATGTATTTAGTTAGTTTTAAACGATCGTATTAATCTATTTTACTGCTACAAATATTATGCGCAAACATTAAATTTTTAGTAGAATGGTTCAGTATTGATTGTACTTAACATACATA
Organism: Abscondita cerata; assembly: GCA_030710515.1. Classification (NCBI taxonomy): domain Eukaryota; kingdom Metazoa; phylum Arthropoda; class Insecta; order Coleoptera; family Lampyridae; genus Abscondita; species Abscondita cerata. Next base: position 176,653 of record JALBCR010001758.1, on the reverse strand, counting down.
GCCTAAACTAACAAATATAATCTGCACTACCATCTGTATAAAGTTAAAGATGATAAATTAATTACTAATCGTCACTAAATGGTTTTATCAAAAACGAGTAAACAAAATTCTTTTTTATAAATAGTGTTTTATTACGGAAATACACGAAAACACTGAAAAGAAACACTACTTAACTCTTAACATTTAGAGTGTAAATCAAAGTAAATCCGGATCTGAGAGCAGACAACGAAGACAAATTATCCGTCGGTGTGCATTCTTCTTATGCGAAGTAACTTCCTAAAGTAATATAATTTGTTTTTAAAATGTAAAAAAAAAGCCCAGTTGTGACATAAAATAAATTAACTATGAGAAGACTTATATTAAATTTTGAAACTTAATTAAAAAGCATTAAAAGACGATTGAAGATTAAGAGTATGTTCGTATGAATAAATGATGCTATAATGGAGTTTCACTGAATTGGTACTGAATAATGTCAGAGCGACGATTTACTTTAAAGACATGCAGAATTAATTAAACAGTTCTTTACGTCTACTGGTTTTAACCATCTAATTGAAAGCTTTTCAACAAAAACAAGTTTCATGTTTATAACGAAAAAAGTAATCTCTATTTCGTTTGAAGTATAGTTAACTTAGATAGATTATAACAAAAAACTTCTATAATACAAGTATTATAACAAAAGAAATCTTGTTATTTTTTCAAAAATAGCACAAGTTTGTTATAAGAAGAAAATACAAAGAGAATTATTATCCTTATACCTAGTTTTTATTTTTCTTAATGTTGAATGATTGTATAATTTTAACGCTTCTCAAGCTGACTATTACAGTTTGTACATTTTTCACTTTTTTTGCAAACGTACAATAATAATTTTTAAAATATATTAATACACTGTAGTGCTGTTGTGGTTGTATATTACATTACCTACCTTAAATCTAACACATTTTCCAGCAGTAACTAATATTTTCAAGTAAATGATGATCTAAATAAATAAATATGATGATATTATGATACAAGTGTGTACAGTAAGGATTTTATGCACGAGTTAGTAAGTTCATAACATAGCTCACATGCAAGCGGTTTAATTGCAAGCAATAAGGGAAAAGTAGGGTAATTAAGGCGCACCTAAGAGCGAAACTTTTTCACATGATTTGGTCGGTCAAAAATCAACAATACATACACAAATGCCTTAACTGTTTACTGGTTTATCAAAATAAAATTTCCAAATTTGATACTTAAGGTTAATGATACAACAATATGCATTTGAGCACAATTGCCCTAGGGGTAGGAAAATTGTGCGCATGTGGTCGAGGAGTTGTGCGCAGTGGAGAAAGGGTGGAAATAAATAGAAAACAACATGTTGAATACTTACAATATTTATTTTACATTAAAAAAACATGTAATTAAGTTATAAATAATAACAATTTCAAACAAGAACAATCTTAGGTCCTATATCTTTATCAAACAACTGTAACTTTACATTAAAGAAATAATTTTTTAGTCCTAAGTGATAAAGGATACAACTTGTATTTAAATCAGAAACAGTTAAGGGCCTATAATTTTGTCAAACAAAAGTAGCATACGTAATCTTCAGCCGAATCAGCACCTGAGCAATCTGCGTGAAACCACGAGGAGCAGTTAACACATTGGAACCACATTTCTGGTCTTTGCCGGTGTCATTGCAGATGTTGCACAATTCTGTAGTGTTTTTTCCACTGAAGATGGCAATAATTCCATGTTGATATCGTCGAACTCTCCATCATCACACAAATCATTTTCATTTAGTTCCTGATCTTCAGATGAATCTGACTCATGTTTTTTACTAACTTTTGTTTTCTTCTGCTTCTTTGCTTTTGTGGGCTTAGGTACAATCTTATCAATTGAAAATCCAAGAAAACGTACAGCTTTCTTTCTCTCTCGTTGAATTTTCTTTCCTTTGTTCACTATTTTTCTTTTCTAAATCTTTTCAAACTTTACCTTTATGGGTGTGCTTGTTAGAATCTCTGAATGCTGTTTGGGTCGAGGTTTGACATTTGATTTTTTGTCTCTTTCTTGGGGAGTGGTGCAAAAGTAAAAAAGAGTTGTCCTTTGATGTGGAAGGCTGAGGGTTGACATACAAAGTTTGGTCGATCAACCCCTGTATTTCTACATTTGCTGTCTTATCTGTTGGTTGAGATTCATTTCGAGGATGTTCAAAAACACCAGTGGTTTCACTTGATATCCCCAGGCTGTTAGAGTTTCTAGAGTCATCCAATATCTCAACAGAAATCTGTTGATCCTGCAATTGAGGAGCTGAAGCCGCATAATCTTCTTCTGAAAAGTTATCAGGATTGAACGACATATCCCTGCAGATTTAAACCCTGGCAAAGCATTTCCAATTTTTGCTACTTTTACTGTTAAAAAGCTCTGCCAGGTCATATTCGGTAATCTTTGTGTAACCTGTTGATGTGAGGTAAAAATCACAGTAAAATGCTGTTTTTAGAGGACTGAAAAACGTTAGATCAAGGGGTTGGAGCTTGTTCGAGGTGTGCGGTGGAAGTGAGACCATATGAATAAAGTTGTTTTTGCGAAATCATAGGCTTCTATAGACACATGACTGCTGTGGTTATCCAGAATCAACAATACTGGGTCATTCTCGGTTGGATGGACATGTTTTTTGAAATGGACTAGCCATTGGAGAAAAATTGCGTTATTGCTCCATCCACTAGGAGAGTTTAGGTAAAGAGCACCAACTGGTCCATTTTTTCCAAGAATTGGGGTAATTCTTTGACGAGGGTAGACAAAGATAGGAGAAAGTGTCCAGAAGCATTTGCTCCAGCAAGAACAGTGATTGTTCTCCCACGTTTCCCAAAAGTCGCAGCTCCTATTTGTTTAACTCTTTTTGGGCCATAAACCTTTGCACATTTCTTTTGTACAGTGCTTATACCCGTTTCATCTTGGTTGTAGATCCTGTGGGCAGGAAAATTGTGCTTTTGCATTACTGATTGAGAGATTTGCATAAAACAGGTTTACTTCTTCTTTATTGAAACCAGCGATTCTGTTCAGGCTAGTGGGTTCAGGCTGACAAAGTGTTATGTTGGGATGTTTTTTTAGAAAGCCGTAGAGCCAGTCTTTGCCAGCAAGACCCTGGTCACAGTTGAAACTCTTAGAGTTTTTATGTTCCTGCATATTTAAATACCAATCTCTCCGCAAGTCTTTCTGACAGATGCCGTAGAACAGTTTGCAAAGCTTTACAATATAATCTGCCAATTCTTGCTCAATCTCTGGTGAAAATGTTGTTTTTCGCACGCAACGTAGAACATGGACCACGTCGAGTTTCAATTGCTTTCTTAACGTTGACTCGGGGATAGAAAACAATCGGCCAATATCACGAATTTTCCTTCTATCATTTCGGATTGCTTGAAGAGCCTTTGTTAAAGTTTCTTGATCACATAAAGCTTTTTCCGTTTTTCTTACGTATTTATTTGGCATCCGAAAACAACAAAGAGAAATGAGTCCCGTAATCATTATTCAAACTCTTGAGAGGGGAATTGTGGCACTGTCGGGGGGAATTGTGCCCACCAGTGCGCACCATTACCCAAACACGCATGTTGAAATATATCCGCATGAATCCGTTTAATCGATAATTAATTCACTAAAACCAATTACAGTAAATGATAAAGGAAGAACCAAAAACTATCAATATATGTACTAAGGATTTAAAAGTCAATAAATAATACGTACCTTGCTAATTTTTGCAGAGAGATATAAACATCAGACGCACAGGTTTTAGTTTTTGTCTCACATAACTTCAAAGTGCAGTTAGAGAAACACGTGGTTTCCTAGTAGCTCTAGAGATGCCACATGTCCGCAGCACCGCTGGGGTTTCTTCCTTCCTAACAAATCTCAAAATGGTGGTGTGTACGATTATCCGCCGCACAATTACCCTACACTCCCTATAAAACGACAGTAGTTGTTTAATGTAGGTATTTATAAAAACACTATTTTCTTTTGAAACAATAGTTGCAAATTAGTTCTTCCCACAACGAGTTACGTTCAAATATTATCTAACTTGCCGAAAGTGTATTATAGAGGCAGAACGGTTGTTTTGTAAGTATTTATTCTTTAATTATTAAATCATCCAAGGGAAGATTGTTTTTGAAAGAGAAATGATTAATAATTAATGAACAAAGTCGTTCATTCAGGAAATTCTATGTTTTACCGCATACACATAGTTCTTAATATTCCTCTTCCAATTTTTTTTTAGTTTCTCTTTGAGCTCCCCTCTTCTTGCATTGTCTTCGTGTTGAAACTGTCTAATGTCTAGTAATGTTGAGATGAAGATAACTTATTTACTTTTTGAAGAGCAAACAATTAAGACTTGTAACTTTTTACCTAGTGTTGTTAATTAAAAAAAGAGTTTAAGCAATCAAAATAATAGTTTCAAAAATGTTACCCACTAATATAACCATCTTTCTGAGATTTGAAACCTTCCAGCGTTTTCAACATCTAATATCCGGCAAGATTCCAATTAAAAACATTAAGTATTCTTCATTTATGATTAGTGCTATGTCATTATTTTATTTCAAAGAAAACGATTTCATTGTCTCTTTTCCTAAATGTTTTGAAGTAGAGCCTACGTAAAAAAAAATTGCTTTAATGTATCGGTGACAGTTAGTTAATGATAAAACCTTAAAGGAACTAATGTATCTACTAATTGATTACGACTGTTTATTTTAGCAATGAATGCGATTGTTTGATATTTTTTTACTTAAACCGTTAATCAATATTAAGGATTATACAACTCATTGTTATATGATCCAATAGAATTTTTAATTTTTTTATGGTTACGATGTATAAATAATCAGAATATACCCTTAATGACGATATAACTGTTTTGGTGTTTCGCCTCCTCCATAAATGTAATATTTCCATGGAACCATTTGTTTTTTAAACGTCAAATAAAATCGTACCTGTTACTTTTTTTGCCGGATTAATAGATTTTCCAATAACATCGTGTTTATTTCGTTATATAATCGTAACGAATACCATCGAGCATCAAAATAATCGTTATACTTGCCTCTCACTCGAGGTATTCCTTAAAAACACCACCCAGCTACGCTCTCGTGGTGCTTCGTAGAATAATGTCTGTGACTCGGAAGTATAATCGGTTGGATCCTCTATGCTCTTATGATATTGCACAACCGATTATATAAGTGTTTGTATGTGTAAATAAATCAATATGAAACAGAATGCAACTGTTGAAGGCATTTACTTCTAACACGGTGCTCAAATTGAAACAAACAAATAACAAAGAAATATATACCGTGTGTCCCAAGAAATTTGAAGCATTGGGGTTTAACATGGGGGAATTTGAAAAGTCCGATTTATATGTCCCCAAAGTGTTTTTAGGATATTTCAGTATCAGAACACATTACAATGTGTACCAGAACATATCGTAAATATTTCAAAAAGTATCGCGGTGGTAAAGCTCTATTTAAATGAACAAGTAAGAGATGCGTCGTTCATGTTCGGCGTGGCTCAGTTGTCTAAACGCATTAATACTGATTTATTGAGATTCTTACAAAGGTTCAAATCTCCAGACTGACTCTTTTTTTAAGTTGTATTATTATTTTAAATGTACAGCGTTTAATTTCTATCAATAAAGAGATGTTATTAAAGTTTAAATTTTTACTTGAATTGGCAACAAATTTCTAAAATATTATTCAAATTATTAAACATAACGGTGATTCAAAAAAATTTTCATCAAACGTTGCCATGAACTACAAAGCAAGATATAACTGTGTATTTTAACTTAGCTTGTACATTTGTCAATTCTGACAGATTTAATTTCAATTTTTTTAATTAATAATTCAGATGACTTCAATAGTTCAATGGTACTTTGGTAGGTCCAACACATCCAGTTTTATGTATTTAGAATAGACGCGCGTGAATTACACGGTCCACTTTAATAAAAATTTTGAATCACGCGTTACCTACATATTAGTTATTATTACCTACGTAACGATATTAAAACCATTTCAGTACGTTTTAATTTGTAACAATAAATGAATTTAGTTGTTGACATTAATAACAAGAATTACTAGTGTTCAATCATCATCTTGTTTGAATCAATCTTTTATAATAAATAAATATTTATGGTGATCCAGAAAGAATTGGGATAGTGTCCTTAAATGATTGTTCGAAATGCTGTCCGTTTTGTACTAGACAGTAGCATAGCAATATTGTAAAACTGCATACGAACGTTTGCTTGTAATTGTTTTTGTAGGTAGATAAAAAATTAGAAATTACGTTTACGGATTAATGAAGCATTTGAACAATAAAACAAAACGTAAGGCGGTTGCTACAAGCGTCGAAAACAATGGTACATCAGAATACATTTTGTACTTTGTGTCAAGATTTCCTTGTTCGTTTCTTAAATAATTGTTTGAGTTTTGCGATTAGTTTGTTATACATTTGTATAAATAATGGAGAATTTAACATTGGAGCAGCGAATGTTCGTTATTTGTTTGCATTTTAGTGGAAGTAGTTGCCGTGAAATACAAGAGAATTTTTCTTAGAATGTTTGAAGAAGTACCGGTTATTCGACGTTTCAAAGAATTATAGATAAGTTTACGAGGATATATTGAAAAATTCTTAGCCTACTATAGAACCAAACAAAATTTCAATGTCAAAATATTTTATTACTCAACATATTCTCCTCTTAATTGGATACATTTATTACAGCGAACCTGCAACGTATCTAGACCTTTCAAAAAAAAAATGTCTTCTTGCTCTGCACACCAGACCTCCACAGCTTCTATTACCTCCTTGTTGGAAGAAAATGTACGACCTTTTAAACTTTTTTTTCAGTTGAGGAAAGAGGTGATAGTCGGACGGAGCCAAATCGGGTAAATAAGGAGGGTGTTCTAGTAATTCAAACCCTAAATCACGAATTTTTGCATGGCAACATGAGATTTGTGTGCAGGGGCGTTGTCCTGCAAAAAACAAAACACCTTTGGATAGCTTTTCGCGTCTTTTTCTTTAATATTTTCCCGTAGAGTGGTCAGTAATGTCGAATAGTAATCTCCAGTTATTGTTCTACCCTTATCCAAAAATCAATCATGATTACTCCATGGCAATCCCAAAAACTGAAGCAAGAACTTTTCCAGCAGATTTTGGACACGAAACATCTTAGGTCTTGGAAAACCAGAGTGTCGCCATTCCATCGATTGTTGCTTTGTTTCTGGATCGTAGAAATGTACCCAAGTCTCATCCATAGTAACAATTCGGTTTAAGAAGTCTACATCGTTTTCAAATCGAGCACAGATCGAACGCGATGCTTCTACCCTTGCACGCTTTTGGTCACCATTCAAACATTTGGGGATCCATTTTGCAGCAATTTTTCTCATGTCCAAATTAACGTGAACTATATGATGAACGCGTTCGTATGAAATATTCAGTGCTTCAGATATCCGTTTTAGCCCAATTCGACGGTTTGATAAAATCATGTCATGAACGACATCGATATTTTCGGGGACTGACACAGAAACTGGCCTTCCCGATCGGTCATCATTTTTAATCGAAAATTTACCTCTTTTGAAGCGTGCATTCCAATTTTTGACGGTCGCATACGAAGGACATTGATCACCAAGGGTATTAAGCATATTTTCGTAAATCTGCTTACCTCTTAACCCTTTTAAATACAGGTACTTGATGATGGCTCGATACTCCAATTTTTTACAATTTTGGTGGACATTTTTTTTAATTTAATTTATTGCGTGACTCTGGTTTACTTTTTTGACGTCAAACTTTACACTTCTAATAAGTTATTGTTCGTTGCTATGGTAACGCAATATTTTGTTTATGCAAGGAACTGGTCTAGGCTAACTAGATATCCATACATCCTCGTATATCAACTGGGTCTGTTAGAATACGTAGTGATGATATTTCAAGCCACCGCGAGTTGGAATTGAGAAACACCGAAGTTGTCCTAGCTGCAGTTTCTTTTACAAATGAAACATCAGTGCGTATTATTCAGGTAGAAACAGGGGTTTCAAAATCAATGGTACAACGCATTCTTCAAAAACAACGATACAACCCTTACAAACTTCGAAGATGCCAGGAGTTGCGAGCTGGCGATGATAACTCCAGAGTAGAGTTTTCCGAAGTAATGCACGAGACCTGCAACAACAACAGGGATTTCTTAAGAAACGTTGTTTTCACTGATGAGAGCACATTTACTCTGCACAATAAACCTAACAGTCAAAACTGCAGAATCTGGGCGCGTGAAAACTATAACATGGCGGTGGCGGTGCAAATTCAGTATCCTTTAAAGGTGAATGTGTGGACTGGATTGTTCCGCGACAGAATTCTCGGTCCTTTTTTTATCAAAAGCAATCTTAACGGAATGTCCTACTTAGAATTGCTCCAGAACAGAGTAGTACCAGCATTACGAGAAACAGTGGAAGATCTGCAACAAGAAGTATGTTTTCAACAGGATGGCTGTCCAGCACACAACTCGGTGATAGTTAAACAATATTTAGCAAATACCTTCCATGGTGTTATTGGTTTACGGGAACAAATTCAGTGGCCGCCACGATCTCCTGATCGGGCGCCTTGTGATTTTTTCTGTGGGGTCATCTTAAAAACAGGATTTATTAAAACCGACCCAATTCGTTAGACGATTTGAAGATTGCAATCCGCGAAAAATGTCAGCAAATCAATGCTCGACAGTTATCAAATGTGTCGTCGGGAGTTTTATAAAAGGCTGGGTTACTGTTTGGTACAAAATGGAGGCATTTTTGAAAATTTGCTTTAAGCAAACCATTATAATCGGTTTTTTTCAGAACCACCATGAATATTTAGTTAAAGTATTTATTTAAACACGACGATGATTGTGCACTAGTCGCTGTTGTTAGTATGTCAACAACAAAATTCTTATATTGTTACAATTAAAACGTACCAAAATAATTTTAAATTGTTAGTTAGCCCAGTTATTTTACAACTGACCCTTAGTTATCATTCCATTGCGTGTCCGTTTACACCAATACCGCTTAACCTAGAGCCGTATGCACCAACACAGCTTAAATTCAAGCAATGCTTAAAAACTTAAACACAGTTGTTAAAACCAAAGCGATTGTTTTTAAGTCTCGCTTAAGTTTCAGCTGTGTGGGTGCAAACGGAACTTAAATGTTTAATAATGAATCATATTCTACTAAGGACCAGTTGCACCAACGCAACTATCGTTGCTATGGTTTTAACATTTGTATTCTAAAGTTTTAAACATTGCTTAAGTTTCAATTGTATTTGTATTTTTGCAACCGGTTATGAATCTATTGCCAGTTCAATTAAAAAAAATTAAACTTAAATTAAATGGTGATCATTTAAAATAATAACCCAACTTAAAAAAAGGAATCGGACTGGGGATTTGAACCTTCGTTAAAACCGGTGATAAATTAGTGGTAATGCGTTAAGACAACTGAGCCACGCCAAACATGAAGAACGCAGCTCTTACCTGTTTATTTAAATAAACCTTTTTATCACGCGATACATTTTTAAATATTTTTAATATGTTTTGTTGAATTTAATAAATTTTTACAAAAAACATTTTCTGGTAGATATTGTAATGTGTTCTGATACTGGAAATATCATAAAAACACTTGCGAACATATAAATCGGACTTTTCAAATTCCCATGTTAAACCCAATGCTTCAGTTTCCTAGGACCCACGGTATATGCAATAATCAACACGAATCTATGCCAAATCGTTTTACAGAGACAAACTTATTTATTTTTTACAAACGATATTCATATTGCTTTTGAGAATAGATCTAAGGTTAACGCGATCTATACTGGTTTTCAAAAAGCTGTTGATAAAGTGGACCATCATTTATTATTAAACAAACTAGCAGAAACTCGGGGTTTCTAAAATCCAAGTTTAGCTCTTCGTCGCATCATATTTAAAAATATTTCGCGTAAGATATAACTGTGGATTGTCAAACTATAAAAACGCAAGCTCGGAAATCCTCAGGGTAGTAACCTTAGACCGTTGCTTTTTTTGTTATCTTCCTTCAGTAGTAATGCCATTCTGAAATGCCTTTTATTTGCAGATGATTTAAAGTTGTACAATCAAATCGATTCGTACGCCGATACAAAACCTTCAGGAAGATTTAAAAGGTGGAAAGTAAATAACAGATTATACGTCAATACCAGTAAATGTAGCGTTGTAACTTATCAGAAAAGTAGTCTTTGCATGTGAAATACTCATTGGGAAATAATGTTTTAAACATAAATATCAATGTCAAAATTTAGGAATATTAATGACAAAAGCGCAAAACCGTTACATTTTTACAATTAGAAATACTTATGATTTCAGGAACATAAAGGTCATGACAATTCTGTATAACGCGCTAGTACGGTGAAAGATGAACTACTGTTTGACCATGTGGAATCCAAATGCAACTTATCAAATACAGAGCTTAGAAAAAATTCAAAATAGATTGTTGAGGTATCTGTCTGTCTGTCTGTATCTATCGTTGGATTCCAGACGTCGATCAGTATAGCATTACTTGGTTATAAAGTTGTTCATTACATTATTAACTATAATGAGTTGGTAACACTCTTTAAATTAAAAGTACCAAATAGAAATACGAGACAGAACACATTATTTTGGATACCATTTCAAAATACGAATAGGAATGTGCCACTAATTTCAACGTTAAAACTATTAAATTATTTTAGAAATATATATTTATGGAATCAACTTGCATCTTTTAAAAGAAGAGACTACGAACACATTACAAAGAAATTGATAATTAAGTTATTAGTTCTCCTATTTTTCTGATAATTTGCAAATAATAGTTAAGTTAATAAATTATGATTGTTTTGTTTTTTTTTCATGTAATTAGGCTTTAGCCTGTTTGGGAAATAAATAAATAAATAAAACAATTTTTTTTGTTTGGGGTCTTGAAAGCACATTGCTACAATGAAATTGAGGAACACTATACAAAAGAAGCAAATCGTTTTAAGCCAACTTACCTTCCTTTGCTAAATGACGAGAAGAATTTTTAAGACCTGTAATAACATTTAGTTTATACACTATCTTTAAAAATCGATCAATAAATAAAAGTGTAAAATAAATAAAATGAATAAGATACAGTTATATTACACGAGCGGACGAAGATGTTAATCAAAGGTGGCGCCACTTCTTTACTTCTGTGTTTAGAACTCAGACCATTTTCACTAAGACTAGTCGGTGTCCTGTTCGTTACGTTTGAATTCTAAGTTGAAAATTTATTTACCCACGACATACTTAGAAAACAGATGTTTCTTCTCTACAAATAGTTAGAAAATTCGATTTTCCCCTCACTAGTGAGAAAAAAAAGTCATGTCGCAAGATTGCCTCTTTAAAACAAATTTAAGAATGTGAATGTATTATTAAACTGTGCGCTTAAAACTTAATTAAACAATTTAATTTATTATTCACTTTTGTTTAAATTAGTATCTTATATTTCGACTTTTAAACATTGTTACCCTACATTTATTGGTTAGAATTATGCGGCTAGCAACATTGCGCTATGACTGGTTGAAACCACACCGAGCACCACAGAATAAATACTGTGGCAAGACTATATTGTAACTCATGTTGTAACAATATGTTACGTTTACAATTAATGGATTTTTTTCATTTAGGTTGGTTTTTTTTGGGGAACGTCGGAAAAAATGTTCTGTCTAACGCATAAAGAATGCCTTTTTTCTACTCACTTAATGCCTCACTTGCTACGCTTGTGAGGCAACTCGAACACGAGTGGAAAGAATCGCTTTTTCACTTATTGGACATATAACTATTTAGCGTCGATAACGAGTAAGAAAATAATGTACAAATGTACAACTTGCCGAAAGACGCAATCTAAAGAACAACCCTGTCAAAAAGTAAAAAGAATAGCAACAGATATCAAGTCCTCGAATATCCTAAAAACTAAACCGTAATCTAAAACGAACAATTCTAAAAACACCAGAATTTTATTATCTGGTGAAGATTAATTAATATTATTACATATGAATACTAAGGTGGGTAAAAATTGGCATGTTTAGGTGTTAGTGGGTTTTTTAAACTTTGAAGCAAATGCTTTGCTAAGACGAACCAATCCACAATTGCACACGGTCTCGTCACCACACTGTACAGATTTATACTTGATCTTCTGGGGCACCATACATAACACTTACATCACAATACAATATTTAAAATGTACCATACAAATAAATGAATAACAAGCCAGATATACCAGTTTGACCAATAGTCTGCGCAGTAGGATCAGTTACTTATCCCTTGGCCTAATATGTTGCCCAAGAAATAAAAAGCCTGATAGGAACAACGCCACGTAAAGAATTCTGAAATTTTCATTAAGAAGCTTAGAGACATAGAATTGGAACCTAACGACATATTAATTAGCTTTTATGTAAGCTTTTTTTTACAAAGATACTAACAATGAAGCTTTGGAGGAGTTATAACACAAACTTGTCAGTGAAGATAAAGACGAAAACGTATTGAATCTAGCAAAAGTTTGCACTTAATCAACCTTCTTCACCTTTAAATAACAAATCTATAAACCTACGGGAACATTCAGCGAGCAATCAGCAAGATCTAGAAATCAACACAACAAAGAAGATAATGTCGTTTTCCCGTAAGACACGTGAAAGATGCACCGTGGGTATATAGTTGTATACCATGTACCTGTGACAAGGAATATGTAGAACAAACCAACAGATATATCAGCACGAGACTGAATGAGAACAAAAGCTGCCTCAAAAATAATCACAAGAAAAATCAGTTGTTGTTGAACATAGAACCGACACAGGACATAGTACAGCAATTCATGGTTAGTGAAAGAGTGGAGATTTTGGCCCAGATTTTACAGGAAACCCATCGAAATAGATAAGAAATATAATAATTTCAACAGGGACAGAAGAATAGAATTACTGGAAATATGGAAACGAAGTGTCCATAAGAATCAGAAACTAGTGAATGCAGAAGCGAGTCAACAATAAAACCATCCACCGTAACAAAAGGGCCGCCATACATAAACCACATTTTTGCAGTTGAGATAACCACATGTTTTGGTTAACCCAACCGCGGGTTGAGTGAATCACATTTTACGGTTTGGTAGGGTTGCATTGATTTTATATGGCAGCGCGCAGATGCCCGTTTCGACTACAGCAAACACTCGTGCATGGTATGTAGTAAGTCCAACTAGTGCAAAATGTCATCGTGCACTATATAAACACAAGTTGGTGAACTGTAGTACCGAGGCTTGTTGACAAGTGGTATAACTTCTCTAACACGTACACTTGCTATTCCGAGACTCAGGTTTGATCTCCACAAGAGTCGGTTGGTCTGCCAAGAGTTTTTCTTGCAGCGACTACAAGTATGCACTTATATGCAGGTGAATGCTGGATCAGTAACTTCCTCTGTTCCTCATTCACTTTTTAATTTCTCCATCCTTCAAACACACTCACACGCATCCCGTTCCGTCTAAAGTAATTACCAAATGATTAAGCAACTTGCCCTCGAGGAGAGGGAAAGCGAATGTGTTTGTTTCACTTCTCTTCGAAAGGAATAGGAAACGTATAAAACCAAAACCGACGATGTGGTCAACAGCCTGAAAGTGACATCGTTAACAGAAGCATAGAAACGGAAGTAGCCTTGAAAACAAGTTAAAATAGTTATTAAGATTATTATGTTTCGATGGAGCCGTGTTCGTCCTTTTCTCCTCGCGTTCTGCTGTTAGCTTTTTAGAAATTACTCTAAAGACTGATGTCGATCAGTGACAAGTGGTTGGTTTTCCATGATTGGTTGATCTTCCGTATCGTTTTTATTAATTGTGTGGTGACGTTTGTTTTTGTGAAGAATTAGTTTCCATGTGTTGCTTAAGCGGTAACCATTTTTCGATTAAAGTTATTCTTATTTTTCATTATTTCTAAGAATTCTCTGATTATCATCAAATAGTAGTTGTTGGTTCGTGATAGAACTTTGGCTTTTCTTTTTTGTGTAGGTTCTTTGTACTTTCCATAGAACGGAGATTTCTATTAACAAAAATCCCGTGCAGCTATGGAATCCCCATTATCACAGGTTATCGCAAATATCTTCATAGAAGCATTTGAGAAGGAAGCCATTCAATCCATTAAAAAGAAACCAAAACGTTGGTTTAGATACGTGGATAATATCTTGTCATATGACTCACGGGAAAGAAACACTTACTGTATTTCTTAACCACCTCATCAATCAGCATAAGAAGAACAAGTTTACCATGGAGACAGAAAAGAATAAAGAGCTTCCCTTCCTGGATGTCCTAGTGAAACGAGGTAATAACAAGTTGGTTCATAGTGTATATATCGTAAGAAAAACGCACACCGACCGATACCTCTATGCCACATCACACCATCATCCACAGCAGAAGCGGTCTCTAACCAACACCTTAATGCATAGAACTAACAAGATTCCGGACAAGGCAGAATAACTTTAACATGTCCAACAAGCCCAAAAAACAAAAAGAGAAAGAGCAGGTCACAACCTACGCTCGTTTACCTTTCTTCCTGGACTAACCGACAAATTAAGGGAATCGTTGGAGAAGAAAATATCGGTGTCAGGTTTGAAACGACAAGAAAAATCTAGCAACTACTACCATCTAATAAAAAAAAAGCCTGCCGAAACAGTCAACCAAAGGAGTCTACCAAATCGACTGTTTATGCGGAAAGATCTACATTGGTCAAACCGGGCGCAACATAGAATGTAGATTAAAGAAACATCAACGAGAAGTCCAGAGCGGTAGATAAATCGCAATCGCAGAACACCTACACAAAAAGGAATACACATTTAATCAAGAAGATAGTTACCCCTTAAGCAACACATGAAAACTAAATCTTCTGAAGAAGTTAACAGCATGTTTAGCGAAACGCAGAACAAAAGGAGGAAAGGACGAACACGGCCCGGAAAAATAATAATCTTAGTGACAACGGTCGCGAAAGCTCACATTCATACATTAGAATACTTAATTGAGAAAATATTTTTAATAAATTTATTAAAAATTGAATAATAATACCATTATTTACATAAGTTTACATTACCTAGTTAATGTAATTTATTCAAGTTTTAACGAAAGAAACGGACCCTTTTTTTAATATACTCGTATAAAGTCTTAACACTATTGAGTACAAATTAAGAGAAATGCCAACAGTTAATTGAACGACATGTGTGCGTTTAAAGTGCATAGCGCTATCTAAGCGACAGCTTTAATGCTTGAAACAAACGTGTGTCGATAAAGACAAGTAAAACTTGTACAGAAGCATAACACCGCACTTAAGTATACACCTCTGATGAGCTCATAATAAGAGCGAAATGCGGCATCATGTGTTCTTTCGTTGTGTGTTATGCTTCTGTACAAGTTTTACTTGGCTTTATTGACACACGTGTGCTTCAAGCATTAAAAGCTGTCGCTTAGATAGCGCTATGCACTTTAAACGCACACATGTCGTTACAATTAACTGTTGGCATTTTTCTTAGTTTATACTATTCATACGTGTCAATGTTTTACACGAGATGTACTAAAACACACATTTTGCTTATGTTCATTGCTCCACGAGAGTTTAAAAGACCAACCGCGGTCTTGTACAGTTGTATACTGCACTTAAGTATACACCTCTGATGAGCTCATAATAAGAGCGAAATGCGGCACCAGGTGTTCTTTCGTTGCGTGTTATGCTTCTGTACAAGTTTTACTTGGCTTTATCGACACACGTGTGTTTCAAGCATTAAAGCTGTCGCTTAGATAGCGCTATGCACTTTAAACGCGCACATGTTGTTACAATTAACTGTTGGCATTTTTCTTAGTTTATACTATTTATACGTGTCAATGTTTTACACGAGATGTCGTAAGACACACATTTTGCTTATGACTATTGAGTACCTACCCACAATTTCTAAAATATTACGGCATTTTGGTACCATAAGGCCTCCCTTTTATCTAATTAAATGATTTTGTAGAAAACATAACTAAATTTTTTCTGGAATACATAAACTATATTGAATGGTTTTATGTTTCAACATTAGCTACAGGAAGTTTTCGTTGAAATATAGGTAATAAAAATTAAAATGTAGCAGTGTGTAATAAATGTTATAAGGCATAAAAAAAGTTAAAACCTGATTTCATTAGGGTCAGAATTGTGAATTCGATTTTTGTGTGGTTGAATTCAGTTTTCATTAATGTAAAACCATGTATGTACTGCCAAAGTGTGGAATTGTGCAATTTAGCGCATTCGAAATTCAGTTTAAAATTTAAAAATAAACCAAACCGTAAAACGTATTCATTAATTAAATTTATTAAAAATACGTCCACGATACCATTATTTATTAGTTTTATTATGTATGTTGCGAAATGGTTTGCATGGTCGCGTCACATTTTCATTTGTTAATAATAAAGTGCAACTCATTTTCAGCGCATTCAAAATGAAATTATTAAATGTGAACAATGCATTTACGTAATTTACACTTACAAAGCTTTTTTAAAAAACAAATTACTTTATTTTAATGGAAAATTAATAACAAAATATAACTATATTTGTATCACAGACGAACAAAACAAAATTATAGCCTTTGCAGATTTTCCGGAATAAGTTAAATCTTATTTTTCTTCGTTTAACAAAATTATATAAAAGTCTTAAAACTTGTTTCAAAACACTATGGATTAAAGCCGTACCTAAAGTGATCAATTGACCCTTTGCGTTTTGTAATTTGATACAGAGACTAAAACTCTACATTGGATTATTGTCTAACAAACTCCACTGGTTTCGTTTTGTATCAGCCGTGCAATGAATTTAATTCAAAGAGAGACGAGTTTAAATTATGATAAAATAAAACATAAGGATATACAAATTCAAATTTTTGTTGCATTGGAGTTCAAACCATACAAATATTTATTGCACATTTAATCCAACACAACTAGAAGAATTTTAAACTGTTTTCGTCAAGTTCGTTGTACCGTAAAATTTATTGTTTCATAACTCAAAATTTATACATACTTTTGTAATAAAATGCATGCCTTTCCATTGTGCATTGGCACATGTCGTCTTCAATACGTATGCATAGAACAGTTAAAAGAAATATTTGGAAATTTTGTCTTTGTATTCTGTAATTCTATTGTTCCATTTAGGTTCTCAAATAAAAACTAAAAGTATAATATTGAAATTTTATTGGTAATTAATTGATGAACACATTCGAATTGTTATTGCCTTTAACTAATCTTACATTTCTATAGTACCATGGAACAAGTACTATTTGAATTAAGATGGAATAAGGCTGAATAAAAGCCTTTGCAACATTAATAAGTAAGTAATGAATAATTTAATGAAAAGTACTCTACTTTATTTTAAACTATCAATTCCACATGTAGATAGTAATTCAATTAAATATAATTCGCAGTACGTTTGAATAATTTTATTTTATTAAAATATTCTACGAATAAATACAAACACGTCATTTTAGTTAATTTAGAAAATTTCGTGTAATTAATTTAAAGCACATAAACGTTGCAAAGTAAGTAACAAAAACCATCAAATATGCTAATGCCCCGAGAAACGTTAACTCTTAGTATTTATATGTTACGAACTTTGATAACGCATGAAAAGTTGAAAACAATGTTAGTAATGTAATAACTGTAAATCTGTAGTACGCAAATATTTTAATAAATCACCGCTGTTCTGAATATTTTATAAGCCTGGGGCACATGTGATGTAAAAGGAGAAAGTAAACAAGAGATTCACCATTACGTTAATGAAAGCTTATTTTGCTATGTATTTTGTACGGCATTTCAACGTAATCTACATAACGACGATGTTTTCTTTTTAACGAGCAGCCATTTTAAAGCTTACTATATATGCTTATAATTCATTTAATAATTCTATAATCAATAAAACGGCGGGTTTTTTAAATATTTTATTAGTCTCGTATGTATTTTATGCTTTTATTGAGTAGAATTTATCATAGCGAAAAAGTCGTTCTTTAGCATTTTGTTGTTCATTAGAAGGTCACAATCCGGAGCTTTACACAAATCTTATTAAAGACAGTTTTTGTCGCTCATTTGATTTGACGTACGTTATTTCATTGAAGTGTAAGGGTTTAACCTAAGCAAACACAAAAAAAGATTAATCAGATAAATTTGAGAAAGAGAAAGCAAAAAATGTATATAATAATAATGTTGGTAGTGAGTAATAAGTTTTATTATACGTGTTGTAATGAGTTTGCATTATTACAAAATTCTTAATAATAAATTACATCAAAATTTCTTAGAACAAAACTACAGGTACATAAGTATTGTTTCATGTTTGTTAAAATAAAAGAAACAGTAGGAACAACTAAGCCATCAAACACTTATGAAATATTCTACGAAATAGGAATATCATAATCATAATATATTGCATGGTATATACCAGCATGCTCCGCAATATTTCTAATTTTATATCAATGTTAAACATTTTTAAATAAAAATATTGTAAAAATCATTGTGTACTCAAATAGTTAAAATTGTAAGTGCGTTTCCTCTGATTTTGTTGATAAAAAATAAACGGTGGGACAAACACCATCAGATAATAAGTTATAGAATTTAAGTAGATAGGTAGCGGCGAGTTAAAGAATAAATTACTTAGTAAAGAGTCTCTGTAGCAAGCATTTTTTACGGAATGCTGTCTATATCAATTTTTGACGTAAGTACGACAGATATCCAACACCGATGCAATAAATATCTCTAGTGTATTCTAGCATCCGAAAAACTTATTTTAACCCTCAAGTAACCCCGTTTTGATACTACAAATAAATACTAATACTAGGGTCGTCCACAAAGTAACCTCCGTTTTGAAATAAAGATTAAACCAGTTGAGGTACAAGAATTTTATTATATTTATACATCTTGAAACTACAGCTTTTCTGTACTTTTCTATATAATCGCCAAACAAATTCAGGCACTTATCATATCTGCTAACAATCTACCACCTGAGAATGTAGCCAACCTGTTATGGCGTTTTGAAGCGCTTCGTCACTCTCAAACCGCTTTGATGCAGCCACCGCTTCATATACAGAAACAGGTGAATGCCAAGTCCTGGCTATAGGGCGGGTAGTTTAAAACGTCCCATTTGAATTTGGCCAAAAGTTTACTTGTTCTTTGGGTTGTGTGAGGGCGAGCGTTGTCATGAACAAACACAACGGCCAATGTCAAAAGTCCTCGACGCTTGTTTGGAATTGCTCTTCTTAGTCGTTTCAACGTTTCACAATAAACTGCATATGTGATAGTCGTACCACGCTACATAAAATACATAAAATCAAATTAACGTCCCAAAAACTGTAGCCATCAATTTTCTCGCTGAAAACGTTTGGCGGGCTATTTTTGGCTTGCTTGGAGAAGCAGTATGCCCCCATTGCATTGACTGCTGTTTAGCCTCCTTATCTCCGGTAAGGATTCTGTTCAGAAATGTTTCTTCTTCAACGTCATATTGAGAAAGAAAGTCTATGGCAGAACTCATCCTTTTTATTTTGTGTGTCGTCGGTGAGCATTTTCGGTATCCAACGAGCACAAAACTTGTGGTAGTCTAGTTTTTCAGTTGTTATCTCGTGTACAAGGCTCCGAAAAATTTCAGGGAAATTATCGGAAAGCTCAGAGATTGTAAAGCGCCGGTTCTCATAAACTTTTTTTTTTACTCTGCTCACAAAGTCATCAGTCACAAAAGATGACCTACCGCTTCTGTCCTCATCGTGAACTATTCTTCTTCGATTTTTAAAAAAGCGAACCCACTGACGGACTACACCTTCATTTATAATGTCTGGGGCATAGACCGCACACAATTCTCGATGACATTGTGTTAAAAGTCCCCAACGACCCGACCCCTGCTAAATTTTTTATGTGGTGTCAAAAAAGAGCAAAATCAATTTTTTGTAAATATCTCGCAAACTACGTGGTTTTTGAAAAGAATAACGATTAGCTAATTTGTAGCATATATAATTTAAAATAGATTTGTGGGTCGGTTTTTTCATAAATTTTTACATTTTCTGTTAATCGAGTGCAATATGTTAAAAAAAATTGCTCAAGCACATTATGGACGCAATTTTCTATCATAAGAAGCATGTTTATTGTTTACCAGAATACTAGTATTAGTTAATATCCTAAATTGAAAGCCTTTCTGAAAAGAATGTCGCAAAGATACAAACCGAAAAATTCGAGAACTTTACCTGCTGACGAAGTTAAAAATTTATAAAAGAATAGCCAGACGGCAAATATTTGTTACAGAAAATAAGTACATCCCTATAAACAAAACCCTTCATCAATTGAGTTTTAATTTTAGGTAATTTTGATGTTCGGAATTAGTGGGGCCATGCGAAGAAACGAATTGGTCCAATTAAAATTGACCATTTAACTGATGTCGGTTTGGCCGTAATTGTAAAATTGGGTGACACCAAAATAAAAAGATTGTGTTTTCACGATAGTCAGAACGTCGCTTTTTTTTAATTATCAGCAAGCCAAATGCACTAAACAACCCGTTGGAATCAACAAGATAGGTAGCATCCCAAAATTGATTGCTACCTACCTGGGTTTAGAGGAACCCGCATCTTACACGAGCCACTGTATGAGGCGATCATCTTCCACCATTTTTGTAGATGCTGGTGCTACGATTGAAGATCTGAAACGCCACGGTGGATGGGATTATTCATCAGTGGTGGAAGGTTACGTAGCAGGGTCTATTGGGCACAAAATAAAAGTTGCTAAAACAATCACTTCGACCGTTAAAAATTCGTCAGAAACTTTGTCAGAAACCTCGTCAGAAACGAATCCAATTACTGATAACTTGAACAATGAAGCAGAATCATCCATCATGACAACTTCTTCAACAATTGTCAAATCATCAAATTTGGCAAAAATGTTTGAAAATTCAATTAAAAAAGTAATACATTTCAATAACTGCACATTTAATAATGTAACTTTTTAGTTCTATTAATAAAGATTTCATTCAAATAATAATTGTGCACAATTATTTAAATCCTAATAATCCGAATTTGTGTATAAACTATAAAACTAGAAAATTGACGATCGGAATAGGTCTTCATCCATTGGCCGAATTGATATCATGCACCGTGAATGATATTAATTATTTCCACACTGGTCAGTGATATTTCGAAGTTTCGATCTCAGGTTGTTACTTTGATATGTGTCACTTTCGTGAAAAGCCGTCTAACAAAGCGTTTGTCAACACTTATGTGGGTATATGGTCAAAAAGTTGCAGTTTACAGAGTAGTCCACCTAAACGGAAGAACATCGTGTTTATTCTTTAAACTCAGCCCAAAACAGTTCTGCAAGGCTGTATACGGGTGAGTATCATTATAATAGAAATTGTATCAGAAGCTGTCAACAATTTGAAGTCTGCTAAACTTCTTGTGGAAAGAAAGAAATTTGGCAAAAATATGTATTCCAAATATCTATTAAGTATGTGATCCTAAAACGTGATAGTTTTATGGCCTTCAAAGCTTATAAAATTTTCTCAACAACTTTTCTTAAAATCTTTAAGAAGAATAAGGTAAACGATGTTACAACAGCACACATTATTGAAAAAAATGTCCCTTTCAACATCATCCCTGAACTTGGATGTTGAAAATGATTTTGGTTTCTATGTGAAGTCTCCTACAGCCCTAATGTACGGTAATGGTTATTTTCTTGCAAAATTTCCTTAAATTCATAAGTTTTTAATTCTGCTAACAGATAATATAAGATTAAGCTGCAAGGGATTTTAGACCGTAAGATAAAATTTATTTCCCAAATTCGTTAAAAAGAGAGTTATCTAGGTCATTTGTCAAAAAAGTGGCTGTAGCTCCTAAACCAATCAAAGATGTGTTTATTTTTCAGACGTGCCAGAAAATAATTTCCAGAAAGTCTTTCTGTCAAATATCATAACAATAGGTAATCATTATGTCAATAATTCTCAACGATTTCACCCCTGTTAAATTTTTTACGAAGTCAGAAATAACATTGTCAACGTCAGTTGTAAAATCTTACATAATAACCACTGTGTCATTGATGCTTAAATTTAATTTGGAATTTCCAATCTTTTCAATAACTTTCTTTCACAATTTTAATTATCATTACTGGTGATTAAGTTGGGTGTTTGCGCCCTTATATATTTTTATTGTAAGTAAAAAATACTATAAACCATGTATATTTGTAAATAGCGTGTTAAAACACATTGGATGAGCTACATATAAGTCAGAATTATTTTGAGGTATTCCAAAGTTGCGATAGTCAATTTTTTTTAAATGACACATTTGTTGATGAATTCTTGAAAGACAATTATTTTCATCCAACAACTTAAAAACAATAATGCAGTTGTATTATATATTTTCTAAGAAAAATAGTAGAGTAATTAGATATCTTATTTTACTATTTACGATGAGAAAGCCGTGAAAACAATTTTTAAAGAATTCCTATTTTGAATCTTACCAAACTTCTTGGAATACTATTAAATAAAGTACATTTATTTATTACCAAATAAATAATGTTTAATTTAAAAACCAATATGTTGGTATACTCTTATAAATAATAAATTATTTTCTTGGATACCTAATCTAATAAAAAAACTAATACTTAACCTTTAATATTAAATGCAGTTGCTATAAAATATTATTAAAATATTTATTACTTTATGCTAATTTTAGATTAATTTTAGTAGCTACAAATGCTACCCTTATTGGTCTAGTAAAAACACGAACAACACGCAATAACACTTTTAATTGAAGTATTTTAAGACGCATAAAATGTTTTATAGTCATGAAATGTTCTAAACAAGTTTAGGTGTTAAATTCTACAATTTTATCTTTTGTATAATATTAAATCTGACATATTAATTAATAGAGTAATTAAATGCTAATATACATGAAAATACGTCTTGTCACTTGCAATTCTATTTAATAACATGCAATCAGGGAACACGTTTAATCGGGAAAATAAGAGAACAGATTTTTGTAATCATTATTTAAAATTGCTTTTGTAACATATGAGAAAACATTTGTTACCAAGTATAGATTTAGAAAATTTAAGGGCAATATTTACAAATTCAGTACCTTACGGGGAATACGAACTAGCAGTGCGCTACCGCACTATATAAGCATTTTATTGCGTCGAATGGTCTTGAAGTACCTATAAAATTGGCTTAAGTTTTCAAGTTATCAGCAATGATTTGATTTAAATTGGAAGATATAAGAAGGGACTTTGTCGTGGTTGTGTTAGAATTTTAATTTTGTATTTATTTCTATTAAAATTGTGGTTTAAAAAATATGCTGTAAAATGTACAAATTGAACCTAAAAAAACAAAAAGTAAGCATTTTGAAGAAAAACCAATACTAAAGCGATAAAGCTTCAAATTTGGTCTTTCATAAAACATTAAGTTTTACTTCTAACATTTAAAATTAAAGCTGTTTATGCTACTTATAGTGCATGGTTTAGCGATGGCGCACAGGTAGTACGTATTCCTCTTAAAGACTATTAAAAACGTATAAAGGGTACCCATAAAAGTGTTTTCAAAAGAGATGAAAGAAATTTTCAAATATGACATTAGTTGAAAATTTTTAACACATATATTTGCTTATAAAGAAGAAACATAGTTCGATTGAATAAGCAATTATTTACGGAATCGTTAATGGCAACGATGAATAATTGTACGCATTGGTATTTTAACAAAGCTAATTGTATGAAATACAAATCGAACCGAAAGAACGTATACACAATGGAATTTCCTTTAAAACATTAACGTAAACATTATATTCATTACTTCTTATACACTTAAAAATAATTTTCTTATAAGTAGCTTATGTACTAAAGGATTACCTAAAAAATCAATAATTAATTGGAAAATGATGAAAACCAATAGAATTTTATAGAAGAATTAAATTCTGCAAATGTCATAAAAGATTATTTCAACATTACTTCTGAACTTGTATAGAAAACTTATTTTTGTTGGCATGTATTATAAATATCTTACTCAAGTTTCATACATTCGAAAGGATCCATTGTTTCGGTACCATCGCTTTCTATTATTCTTTTCGTAATATTCTTATATAACAAAACAGACTCAGGTGTAGTTCAGCAGCAATTTTACGTAATAGTATGAGCTTAGGATAATCACAGATTGTCCTGACAACGTCCTGACTTGAACAGAATCCTTATTATGAGCTTGCGTCAGCGTCCATCTTCGCTATAGCCCCATTACATTATCTTTGTCGTGTATAGGCATTCGAGAGGTAATCTAATATAAAATAGGTAGATAACGTACCCCCATACGCCGTAATTGCATTGCGTTTGTTGTTGTCATTGTTTCTACCGAATCTTGATAGAAAAAGATAACATAATAATAATTAGTAATAAAGCGTAGGTAAAGTTTTTGTTCTACACAAGAAAATAGATAATTTAAAAGGCACCTTTACTAAATTTACATTTACAATTCTTTAAAACCGTCGCAACTTTCATATCATACATAAATGTGCGATGTCAGCGCTTCGTGGAATAAACTTAGTGAAATTTCAATTCCCTACTCGCAGCCGCTAGCATATGCGTATCCTGTCGAGTGTGAAAAGGAGTCAAATACGAATGTCAACCTTTATATAGGAATATTTAAACGAAAAGTCGTCTTCAAACATTTACTTACACATGACCACTGCTTTATATTCTTCACAATTTTCCATTAACGCGAAAAGGTTTGCAAGCCCATTAATCAAAAATTCTGTTTTAGTTTTCTTATAATTAAAGATGAAGTGTGATGTAATTTAAAAAGTGACCAGGAATATTTAAATTTAAAGTAGTAATTGAGCGAACATAACGTTTATTTTTTTAAACAACTTGTTCAACAGTTAATTAAAGTAAAGAGCAGTGTAGCGTTTATAGAAGCCTCAGTCTATACCAACGAACACTAAATAGTTCAACAGGATTTGA
Organism: Abscondita cerata; assembly: GCA_030710515.1. Classification (NCBI taxonomy): domain Eukaryota; kingdom Metazoa; phylum Arthropoda; class Insecta; order Coleoptera; family Lampyridae; genus Abscondita; species Abscondita cerata. The sequence goes on along the minus strand of JALBCR010001758.1, from coordinate 151,667 downwards.
AGGACGTACATTGTTTAATGTTAATGTTTAATGGGTTCCACTTGGTAAATAAAAAACTCTTAAAAGTATACTAATAAATTTTGATTAGAATTAAACATTTAACTAAGAAAATGCCAACAGTTAACTGTAACGACATAAGTGCGTTAAAGTGCATAACGCTATCTGGCGATAGCTTTAACGCTTGAAACACACTTGTGTCGATAAAGCCAGTATAACTTGTACAGAAGCATACACGCACAAAAGAACACCTGATGCAGCATTTCGCTCTTATTATGAGCTCATCAGAGGTGTATACTTAAGTGCGGTATACGACTGTACAAGACGTCTTGTGTGTCAACAAGACACGTGTCAATGTTTACACGAGATGTCGCAAAACACACATTTTACTTATAAACATTTAACATTTAACGCAGTTTATTTATCATTTTCCTCCATTTATTAATAAAAACTATTCATCAAACAATATTGAAAATTTAAGATTAAGGGATGTAGTTAATTTTAGCAGACCAGAATAAATTTGCGCCTGAGTTGTCAATAAAATCTATATATTATTAATATACTATTATAAGGGAAGGGAGTGGGAAAAGTTACTAACAATTAGATTACTATAATGACAACCGGACCGTATACATTATTATAGGTAAATGTAATACTATAAACTTCTTATTCTACGTACCGGTATTGTGCAACATAGGTCTTCGATTCTCTTATGAACATGACGTCAAATGCGCAGAATACAAAAGGTTTTATTCTTCTCTTTTCTAGAATATTAACATTCAAGATTACGTTTCAGTTACGGAATGAGCACAGGTTCTGCCATCTCGTGGTTGTTAACATAACGTTGCGCTTGGGGACAATTACTACAAAAATTTGCTTAATTGTAGTAATATGGATCATAAATTAAACAATTTAATTTTTAAATTCTACTATAACTCATTTTAAAAGGTATAAAATTGCCTCCCAAAAATTTAACCTCCAAATACTTGAATGCTTTTTAAAGGTGTAATCTGTCGGTATGACCTATACCAGAGCGATTTGAATCAACTAAAAATACAAATTCAGAGTTTACTGTAACAATTAAAATATAAAGTTTGTTTTAGTTAATGTCAGATTTTTATTCGCAGATGGAAGTATCACAATCGACATACTAGAATCTAATATGTTTCTCTATGCATAACCAAGGTTAAACAAACATCTCTGTTACCACGATTATGAACAATAACACTATTAATATTTAATGTATGAGCAGTCTTCAACTTAAAAAGTTTGTGTGTTGTTCTGTATCATTAGTAAGTCCAAGTTCATCTTTATTACTAATGTTTCTTAAATTATCGGGAACCTAAAAATGGCCTTATTTGTTAAGACAACAAAAAAGAAAAAAAACTGTTTTTTTTTCAGGGGTAGTCCCATAATTTCATTCAGCATGGTAACAACTGATGAAGATATTGGTATTGCGATAAAGCATCTATGAAATACAAAGGTCCCACAATTAGAGACAGTGATAATAATGTTAATACACCACACATGAGATATACAAACTTAAACTGATAAACACAATAGGTATTAAAGAAGCTGCAGCACAAGGTAATGTTGTACCCCGAGGTTAGTTAGTGGGGCTTTGGAAGAAATAAGTAACTTCCATCAAAACAAGTCTTCAAAAATTAAAAATCTTCAAAAGGCAATTTGTCATGAATAAAAGCTTGTTGAAATAAGCCCAGTGATTTCCATTCATTAGTAAAAGCAACAATTTTACAAGTATATATATATTGAATGTTCTCAAATGGGATTATCGCTGCTCGCACCTTCTATTTGCGCTATCCGAATCGACCACGATACCATCGCCGCGTGTTTGTGCGTTTAGCCCAGCGCCTGTTAACAACGGGTAGCATTCGTAGACCTGTCAATAATCGGAGAAATAAGCAAAATAACGAACAAAATGTTATTAATATCCTGGCATCTATAGAAATCAATCCCCAAATTAGTACTAGAAAATTTCTCGAGACTTGGGTATTCCTCAAGTACGGTTAATCGCATTATTTAAACCCCAGATGTATGTAAGAGATATACCTCTTTTTATAAAGTTTAATCTACTTTACACTCAAATTATAATCCCCCATGTTTTTTTACATTTTTTGCTATATTAGGCTACACCCCTACTATATCAACTTACACCAAGGCTTCACTTCTCCGGATTTCGACCGAAGGATAGATTTTTGCCACTGGCTTTTAAAGATGGTAGCAAAAATCCTCAATTTCTATCAAATGTGTTGTAGACTGACGAAGCCACTTTCGGTAGTAATGAGCAATTGAACTTACATAATGTGCACTTTTGGGCCCGAAATAATCCGCGCTGGTCCAGCATCAAGGGAATATATGTAAATGTTTGGTGTGGGATAATTGAGGGCGGGTTGTTGGTCCGTTTATTTTGGACGGAACATTACATGGTTGAACATACCTACATTTCTTATAAAATGTTCTTCCAATTTTAATAGATGTTATTCCGCTGGGCGTCCGCCAAAATATGTTTTTCCAGCATGATGGTTGTCCCGCCCATTATGCCCTTGCTGTTCGCCAGTATTTAGATGCCATCTTCCTGACCGTTGGATCGGAAGAGGAAGCCTGTTCCCTTGGCCTCCAAGGCAAGTTTTTGTAATGTTATTCGCCATAAAATTGCTTCAGTATTTAACACAAGAATCTTTGAATGTTCATTTTCGAATGATTCTGTTTATAATTGCGCACATATTATAACTTATTAAATATATAAAGGTCTCCCGATTTAACCTGCCTTGATTTTTATCTCTGGGAAAGAATTAAGCATATAGTCTTAGCAATAAGACCAACTTCCCGCAAGTATATGATTGCAAGAATCAGGAATGCCATGTTGAACATCCCAAGAGCTGAAATTGAGAATGCTGTTCTTTCAACATATCAGCGTCTTCAGATGTGCAACAAAAATAACGGAAGTCATTTTGAACACCTGGGTCGCCATTAGATCCCTTTTTTTTTCCTTTTAAGGGTTTTATTAAAAACGATTCTTTTTAGAACCACAGACCATTTGATAAAAAGAATTTCGTAAAGTAATTATATATTATACCTACTAAAATCTTTGTAAATGGTTTCAAAATATATGGTCTAACATATTCGAATTTGGATATAGTATACCTATTTAGGTTTTAGGCTTACTTTTTAAATTAAAGGTTAGAATTACGCGAGTAATATTAAGTTAACAATAAGTTCAAAATGCGTTTAGTCCCTTTGGAGCAACATGAATGTTCTGATGATATTATTTTTTTAAATAATACCTAAATGAATTCTATTTAGACTCACCATTGTCTCTTTAACATTTTATTTATTTTTGTGCTAAATTTTTAATAGTTTTAAAAAATTTACAGCGCGGTCCTCAATCTTCAAACATCCATTATTCTGATTTTTCCAATATTTGAGGTTAGGAACGAGATTTTAAAATTGGTGTTTACTGGCCTATTTGTATGTTATTTAGCTACTTTAACATAAAAAAGTCATATTATTCCATTTGATTTTTTGATTTTTTTAATTTGGGTCATGGTGTCAAAACTAGCCCCCTAGAGGAGAAGAATTTAACTAAATTAACTATATTTTAGTTGATTCTTGTTGCTTAAAAAATGCTCTTAAATAATCTACAATACCAAATTTGTTAAAATCGGTCAAACCGTTAAGAGTTAAAGCAGGTTATTGCAAAACAATTGAACACCCCCCGCCATCTTTGTTTTGGAAATAACTAAACTTTGTTTTTCGAAAAATTTTTATTATGCGAAATTTATAGAAAATGCAATATTAAAATTTAAGATAGCAGTTACGCCCTCTGGTGGTCATTTTTAAAAACTTGAAAATATTTTCTTGCGATTTTTCATGACCGATTTAACTAATATTTTGTTTACACTAAAGTCATACGACGAACGGTTTCCGAGATATGGTCGAGGAACAGTCTTATTGGGTTACCTGGTATATATAATCAAATCATCCTTCTACCATTTGGTGTAAGATATAATTGTTACATTACATATTATTATTCTACATTTAAATTTACAAATTTCTTCCATTCTTACTTATTACACGCCATCTTCTGCTTCTTTCCATATTCTTCCTTTTTCTTCTAGTATTCTTCCTACTTCCCAATGTCCATGTTTTTTTTTGGTCTTCCCTTTTTCTGTTTTCCATTATTTTGTCTTCCAAATCTGCTTTACCGGTGCTTTTTCGTTTATTCTACTAGATGACCCCACCACGACAGTTGCTTCTTCCGTATAAATTTTAGTACTTTCTACTTCCAGTTCTTTTCTTATGTCTGTGTTTCGTATTCTATCTCTTCTTGTAATACCTTTTATTTTTCTTAGGTATCTCATTTCGACTGCTTGTGACTTGCTTTTTTCTTGATCTGTCAGTACCAACGTCTATATCGATTTGAAGATTTAGTGCTTAGAATAATCCATTTGGCTTCTTTTTTATTTTGCTGTAGATATTGGCTTCCTGGGTTCCTTTCTGGTCCATTACTTCCTAATTAATAGAAGTACTTTTTGCTTGTTCAATTCTTCCTTCTTCAATCTCAATTTTCATGTTTACTTTTTGTTCTCCGATTGCCATTACCTTTGATTTACTTTTATTAATTTTCATTCTATTCTCTTTCAGTACTAAATTCCAACTATTTAAATTTGTTTGTAAATCTTAGATTTACAAATAAAGATTACAATTTTAATTCAATTTTTTTATTCCTGCATGCGTCGGAGGACTGTTGAAAGAAAAAGTGAGTTAATTATTTTGTCACACTTCGAAGGTAGACAAGTATTGTCTCCTAACCCCAGTTGAACATAGGCATACAAATGAAAAGTTATTATTGTAAATCTTCACCTTACGGAACAGAGGTTTTGTACTTATTTCTTCTTCAGTTTATGATAATGCATAAATTAGATACGTACCTACAGAGTTATTTTTTAGCAGAATTTCAGTTTTTTGTTAGATATATATATTTATTTTAGTTATTTTACTAAAGAAATACACAGAAGTACAAGATTTTCTAAGCAGGTTTTAAATAAATTTATTCTTTATTAAGGCTAATAATTGGTTTACAAATTGTTCATGAAGATTTCTGTCGGTGAGTTGATTTTTAACTAATTTTGTGTAATTTTATTCTTCAAAACTGTTATTGCAGTTTACTTTAATGTGCTTTCAAAGAAAATAAATTTCTACTTAATGGAAAACTAACGTAAAGGAAACATCGACTTCTCACATTATGATTAATTGCATACTTCATCAAGTATTTGCTTAAATAAAAATAAATTATTAAAAAGACAAAATGTATTGGACTTGTTTCAAGACCTTCAAATGCATCTCGGCAATAATGCTATTAGATGTGACAATTATAAACTTTTTATAGCTCTACGGTTACAATGCTTCACGTGAAACGTATTTAATGATTTACTACCCCATTTATAACAACTAATTCTCGAATTAAATGAAAATTTAATAATAAGCAATAATTCTTTAATTATACACTTACCAAAACTAACACAACTTTGATAAACAAGTAAATTTAGTTAATAAACGTTCAAAATAAAGTAATAACTAAAAACAAAACCAACTATGTATATATTAGCGTGTTATTGATAATAAAAATCGCAAAAAAGAAATAGTGATTGCTTTTCTAACCTAAATGCAAAAGTCAGTACCAACTGCTGGCAATTACAAACAAGTGTACCAACTGAAAATAGAGAACAAAATTATCATTTGTGTCAATTATATACTTTTTTTATTGACTAATGAAATCATTCCAGTCGCGGAATAAACCGTATTCGAACTTGTTACTAAAATATACTTACTTTTTAAGCTGCTCTGATGGAAAACGTCGGTATTTCATTCGCTAGAAGGGTTACTTAATTTCAAAACAACACGAGTATGTGTTGTAAGGTTAAAACTAGCAGTCTAAAGATAACTACGACTTAAAAATGACTTATTATAAAAGAAGAATTATGTGGAAAGTATAAAAATCATTTAGAAGTTTTTTACACCATCAAAAATGCAATAATATCGCTACACAGCAATAACTATGAGATCTTTGATATTTAACCATATATCAAGTTAGAAATTGAAGTTCAAAATTGTAAACTTTGTTGTAGTAATACAAGTTATTATTACAATATTTATAGTACAGTAAAGAAAGGCATTAAACCAGATTAACCTGAAAATTATTATAAAGAAAGTTTCTTTGTTGTCGCTAAATTGTTTGAGTGGAAAAATCCTATCTTTAAACCCGGTGGTTCTATATTTTGTTTTAAATTTTAAATAATTCAAAATAATATAAAAAGAAATTTTAAATTTTTTTTTAACTACATGTCTAGAAATGACTATTATAACTCTTTTTTTAAAACCCTGCAACACATATAATACTCTACAAAATATAAAAGCTGGTATGCCACATTTGGCCACCATTGTAAAGAAAAAAAATGGGGGGTTTAATAGTTGAATTTAGATGTTTTTGAACTATGTTGTAGGATATAGTTTCTGACTGGTCATAGGGTCTTTGTTTTGGAAAATTTTAACAACCCTAGTTATTATTAACTAGATTCTTGTTTAAGCAATAAATATTTGATACTTTAATGTTATTATAGTTCCTGTTACCTATTACTAACTGTTAGAAAATAACCTGCAGTTGCCGTTTTAATTTATCGGTAGTAGTATTTGTATTGAACAACAATACCTGATCGATTTTTTGAATACAATAAGGTTAAAACCCTAGTGAGTGACAAAGCTAAGTACCAAGCGAGCGAATCAAGGTTACAAATGCCGGTAAGTGTACGCAGTGCGGGGTGCCTTCTGAGCGTGCAAGTTCTGACAAGCATTGTTAGTGGCTTGCATGTACGGCTGAAGAGTTACTTTCTTATGGGGAAAATTTATTTTTTTTCATACTTTTTTTGCATTATTTAAATAAAAAAGTCCCCAAAAATAAGAGGCGCCGGGTTGGAAATAAGAATATTATTTACCTGGTATTAATTTAATGAAATTTAATCAGTAGAAAACTTAGTATTATACAGATACGTTAAATTCAATTAGAACTTACTCAAGTTATTGATGTTTCAACCCTGATTTGATATTCTTGCATAGATTATGTTATAGTTGCCTGATTTATTTTTGTGTTTTCGTGTTAGCGTAGGTTGGTCAACTTTGTTGATCACAAACTATTTTATTGGTCAATTTTTATTCCAGTGTGCAAAACCAATACACTTCAAACAATTCATTTATTCAAATATTTTAAAATTAATACGTTCACAAATGATGTAAAAAAAATTGCATAACAGAAAATATTTTATATTAATGTTATTGACCCTCTAAAATAAACTATTTAAATTATAATATATTTGAAACAATAAACAAAACATGCTCCTCTAATAACTGATTAAAAAGTTTTTAGAGTACTAGAAAATTCTGTGTTGTTTGATAATACAAAATTTTAATAAAGCTAGACACATGGCTTAAGATAAATTTAAAAAATTAATACCTCTTGAAGTTGGGATTACTGTACAAAACCTTAAAAATTATGACAAACAATAACAGTAAAATTAGATTAAAGTGTATGATATTTTTAATAACAGACACTTTACCCAAACATAACCAGAGTAATTGTGGAAAGTAATTAAAAAATGGAAAATTTTAAAATATAGCAACAAGTCTAGAATCACAATTCTGAATGTTCTGTAGAACGTAAAGAAAAATTAACAATTATTTCATTAACAGTATTCCTGATATAGCAAGGTAATGCAGATACAACTAAGATATTATAATGCAGGTTGAAAAATTAAACAAAAATTTGCAGTTCTCTTAATATACAGGAAGATGTAATTATAAAGATCTTTAAATGGAGCTACTAACTTCAAAGCTAGTGGTTGGGATGGGCATTAATGTATGTACTATAAACTTTTTTGTCTCTGCGTTATCGCCTTACTTACACATGTTATAAATTCTTGCTCTGTATTTGAATAGGTTTTTCCTGATTCATGGAAAATAGCGGTAATATCAACTTGTTGCTAAAATATCTCATAATGTTAAAGATTATAAAGACTTGAGACTGATCAGCATTCCACCAATTTTATCAAAATTTACTAGAAAAAATAATTCATCTACAGTTACATGATCACTTTAATATAAACAAAATATTATCTGAAAACCAGTCAGGTTTCCTGAAGAAGATATAATTGTGCTAAGGCGTTATTAAAAGTTACTGACAATTTGAGTGAATGCTGTTGATCAAAATAAGATTTCAATCTTGATTTTATTAGATTATAGCAAAGCATTCGAAACTGTCAATCATAATCTTCTTTTTGGCATACATTGGACTTTTAAAATAATGTTGTTGATATGATACAAAGTTATTTAACAAACAGAATGCAATGTAAAAGTATAATGAAGTATCGTCTACCTACAAAATATTAGACAAAGGTGTACTCCAAGGTTCTATACTAGATCCACTATTGTTTATACCTATACTGTACTGTTTTCAAGCTGTTATTAAGACGTGATATGCATATGTAGTGCCGATGATATGCAATTGTATTTATCTTTAATAAAACCAGATAAATCAAGTAATTAATAACGTTCAAAGTGGATTTAGATATGATCACTCAAAATTCACTAGACCATTCATTAAAAATTAATCCCTCAAAATCGTGTGTATGATACTTTTTGAAATAAACAAAAGATAGAAACTTGTTAAATTTTGTATAGAAAATCAGTATATTCCTACTGTAGATCAGTCTAAAATCTTGGTATAATAATGTATAATAGCTTCAAATATAAATCATTAATTAATCGTTACATTCAAAAAGCCTATATAAACTTAAAATTATTATATCCTCATAGACAATACATACCTGAAAAATTAAAAAACTCACCTATGCGACACTCTAGTCTTAAATCATTTCAATTACTGTTCACAAATTTATGGACCGTGCATAACAAATCAAACTAGATCAAGGATACAACGAGTTCAAAACTCATGCATTCGTTTTATTTTCGATATTAAGAAATGTGCTCGTGTTTCTTATAAACTAACAGAATTGTCCTGGTTGAATATGGAGAACAGAAGACTGCTGAGTGCAGCTTGTTTATATCATAAAATAATTAATGGAAAATGTCCCCCATACCTATACAACAAAATAACTTTCAGAACTGACATTCATAAATTAAATTTACATTTTAAAAGTGGTATTTCTCCACCACTTCATTGTACAACTAAATATAAGAGGTCATTTTCTTACAGCGTTTATAAGATATACAACTCTATCCCAGACAGTTTTAAATTATTTACTCCGATAACTTTTAAATACAAATACTGTCAATTTTTGTATAATAGTCAGTAAGTAGCTAATACTGACTTACATATAAAAAAAACAAAAAAATAAAACTCATTTTATTAAACAAAAGAAGAATAAACTAGAAATTATTTTATATATCATAATTATATTATCTTTTTAATTAGTGTTACTAGATGATTAAAAGAGAAAGGAAAGAAAAAATTATTAAGAAATTACAAATTATTTTAAAGTAATTATATTGTTGTAATTGGTTTTATATTATATATATATATAAGTTATATTCAGAAATCCGCAAACTTAACAAATTGAGTTCGAAGACATCGGAAATTACTGATACTCAATAATTTGCAAACGTATCAAAAGTAAGTTCATCGACAGCGGATGTATCGACTCATGAAAAGAAAATGTATTAGTTTTAATTAGTATTAGTTCTGCCTTTGTATTGAAAACAACTAAATAAACTCGTTTAATTAAAATATTTATCTTTTAAAAACTCGATAAGCGAAAACAAAAATAAAATTGGCGCAGTCGGTAGGATTTTAAAGTAACACGGTCTAAAGTGTACGAAAACGTTTTATCGAAAAACAAGTACGGGCCGGCGAATTTCAATTCCTTAGTGAAAAACGAAAACTAACGTATTCCCAGTGATAACAACCTGTAAACGTTCGAGTTTTGCGTTATAATTTTGAAATAACAACGGAGCACCAGCCATCCAAGTGACCACCGTACGTGCATCGAGCATTCGGTCGAGGAGAGCCCTGGTACCAAACCTGCAGAAGACAACTCGCAAGGTAGGAACTAATATTCACATTGTTGTTTAAAACAAATAGGGAACTTCCTATAATATTTTTGTAATATCATCCATTAATTGGAAATTGCGTGTGCAAGATTAATTAAGAAATTACAAACTGGACGATTTAGTAAATTCACTTGAATCGTTGTCATTAAAAACAATCATGGCTAACACTGAAACCCAATGTCATGAACCAAAACAAATCCAATCATTAATTATCAACTTTTTAAAATAGAATTAGATACTATCCCATTATTTGAAGGTAAAGAGACTCAAATAAATGCATTCTGCATGGCGTGCGACAATATTCACATTCGTTACCAGCTAGTAGCGGAAGTGCAAACCGTAATAAGAGCCGCGATATTTTCTAAATTTAGAGGTAAAGCATCAGAAATTTTATCACCACGTGACGACTTAACTAATTGGACACAAATTAAAGAAGCAATAGTAGAACATTTTTCAGACACAAGAAATTTGGAACAGTTAACAGTTGAATTTAATAATATGAAAATTAATAAAGGTGAAACTTTAGTAGAGTACGGAAATCGAATTAGATTAGCTTTAGGAAAATTAATAGGAAAACTTAATTTATCACAAGTATCAAATAAAGCAGTTAGGCAAGAAATTTTAATCGCTAACGCATTAGATAGATTTTTAGTCACAATCCCTTACCAAATCGCGATGCAAATTCGTGCAGGTAAACCGAAAACATTAGAAGAAGCTATTACATTGGCGCAAGATGAATTAAATTTCGCACACAGATCAGGACAAAATCTTAATTTTAGTAATTCAAAAACAATTCCAAAACAACCGCCGTTTAATCCATTCCAAAGAAATTCTTTTAACGCGCAACCAACATTAAACCAAAATTTTCAAAACCAATTCAACCTAATTTTAAATTTAACAGCAATCCGAATCAACAAACAAGTTTTAACCAAATTTTTAACCCTCGCTTTCAACCTAAGATTGTAAATAAACCACCTTCAAACGTTTTTCGACCCAACCAAAATGTGAACTTGCCCAAACCAACCCCAATGTCAGGCATTTCTAGTATAAAAATTATTTTCAAGAAACCGATCCCGAATCAATTATATTTGACGCAGAATCCAATCAATATTATGCACCTATTAACTTTTACCCCGACCAAGTCGACGAAGACGTTCAACAATTATCTGAAGACGTAGAACATAACCCACAAAACGACGTTACCGAATCAGACGTAAATTTTTTCGAAATTACCTCAACAAACGAATTAATATGACGGAGACCTTACCGTACATTAAATTAACTAACCCACCATTAAAAATTTTAATAGACACTGGCAGCGAAATTAATATTATCGACCCCGTATTATCTCAAAATTTTATCCAAATTCGACACAACCTATAAATCTAAAATTAAACACCGCAAACGGAACAAGTACGATGAAAACTTTGGCAACAATTCCTTGTTTCGAAGAATTTAAGGCAACCGGAAATTTTAAGTTTATAGTTTTGAATTTTCACGAATTTTTGACGCTCTTATAGGAATACGCGATTTGAAAAATTAAAATTTAACATTGATTTACAAAAACATGCTAACAAGAAGTGATGGTAATAACTTTTTGTTGCACTATAAAAACCAATCAAAATTAAGATACAACCACGAATTAGACAAATATACAATTTGACATACCCGAAACCCGATCAAGACATCTTTATAAAGGAACAAAAATTAATGGAGTAAGGATAGAAGAAGGACTGTACAAAATATTTAACGGACAAATTAACATCGTTTTAGAAAACGAATCGGACGAAGAAAAGCAATTTGAATTAGGAGATTTACACGAAGAAAGAATTGACCCAGAAAATGTAGAACCATTTAGTGGCACAAATACCTCAAATTTAAAAACTTAAACAATCTTATCAGAATGGATCACATGAACTCCGAAGAAAGAAGGGTGATTATAAAGACATGCAGAAAATACATAGAGATTTTCAAAACAACAGAAGAAAAATTAACTTCGACAAATTTGACGAAACACAAAATAATTACAAAGGATGAAGAACCAATCTTTTTAAAAGCATACCGAACACCATTTACTAACAAGGAAAAAATTAAACAGCACGTAGAAGAAATGCTAGAAAACGGAATTATCCAACCAAGCATATCGCCATGGGGATTTCCAGTACATTTAGTGAAAAAGAAAGAAGATGCGTCTGGGAAACAAAAACCAGAATGGTCATCGACTATAGACAATTAAACCACAAAACTATCGACGACAGATATCCAATACCCAACATAGAAGATATTTTAGACAAATTAGGAAGAGCGCAATACTTTAGTGTATTAGATTTAGCATCCGGATACCACCAGATCGAGATGGATGAACAATCAAAGCAGAAGACCGCATTCAACACAGAAATGGGACATTTTGAATTTAATAGAATGCCGTTCGGACTTAAAAATGCACCAGCGACATTTCAACGCATGATGAATAATGTTTTAAAAGAATTAATAAATACACACTGTTTGGTTTATTTAGACGACGTAATAATTTTTTCCCCAAATTTAGAAGAGCACCGGAAGTCACTGGAAAGAGTATTTCAAAATTACAATTACACAATCTTAAGTTACAATTAGACAAATGTGAATTTTGTAAACGAGAAACGGAATTTCTAGGACATGTAATCACTAAAGATGGGATTAAACCTAACCCAAAAAAATAGAAGCTATTAAAAATTACTCAATACCACGCAACCCCAAGGAAATTAAAGGATTTTTAGGACTCATAGGATACTATCGAAAATTTATAAAGGACTTTGCAAAATCACAAGACCTCTGACCCGAATGTTAAAAAGAATATCGAAGTAAAGATCGATGAAGATTTTATCCAGTGTGTGGAAAAATGCAAGACGCTCTTAACAAACGACCCAATTCTAAAATACCCCGACATGAGTAAAGAATTCACAGTAACGACAGATGCCTCTAACGAAGCGATAGGCGCTGTTTTAACACAAGAAAACCACCCCATCTCTTATGCATCAAGAACCTTGAACGATAGCGAAAAGAATTACAGTACAACAGAGAAAGAACTACTTGCAATTGTGTGGGCCACCAAACACTTTCGCCCCTATCTTTATGGAAATAAATTTATCATTGAAACGGATCACAAACCTCTCACCTGGTTATTCTCATTAAAAGATGCCAACTCAAAACTAACAAGATGGAAACTGAAATTGATGGAATATAATTACGAGATTAAATACAGGAAAGGAAAAGAAAATTACGTGGCAGATGCCTTATCAAGACCACCTAAAGAAGCTTATATTAATGACGTAGATATGGAAACCTTAATTGTAAACACGGATGGACCAACAGATGCCGATATAGAAGAATTAGACGAAATACTCAATAATCTAGCAACACCCGAACAAGAAGACGACAGTGAAACAATCCATACATCTAGAGGAGAAATTCAGATCGACATTCCATACAAGGAAACACCATTAAATTTATCAAAGAATCAAATCATATTCGATACACATGTTAGTTGTGCCGAACCTATAATTAAACACATAAATCTATTTAATAATCTGAAAAGAGAGTTTATTGTAATTTACCTTTTGGATCGAATGATGACGAAATTGTAAACACCTTGAAAGAAATAATTAAACCAAATACGAATATTAGCATTTATTTTAAAAACCGTAATATCGAAAAGGACATCTTAAGAATTATGAGAGAACACTTTAATAACACAATTAAATTACACATCACAAATAAACTTTTAGAAGATATTGAAGATGAAAATGAGCAAACGAAATTTATGAGTTACTACCACACAGGCAAATCCAAACACAGAGGAATTAATGAAACCTACAAATCATTGAAAGGGCTATATTATTGGCCAAATATGGAAATGGACGTAACAACATTCATCAATAATTGCGAAATATGCAACCTATCTAAAATTGATCGTAATCCACAAAATTACCGATCGCATTAACTCAACACCAGACAAACCCTTCCAAGTAATACATTCTGACTTATTATTTATAAATGGAAAAGCAATATTAACAATAGTAGACGCGTTTTCAAAATATGCACAAGCATACCTACTTCCAGATAGAAACTCTAAAACTATTTTGGAATATTTAACATTATACATTTCTCACCACGGTATTTTTCGAAATTAATAACGGATAATGACCCTTCCTTCTGTAGTAATTTAATTTCAGAATTTTTTAGGACCCATAAAATCGTACATCATAAAACGTGTACAGAAAACTCAAAATCAAATGGTATAGTAGAAAGATTTAACTCAACCCTGATCGAATCATTGAGAGTGTCAAATGTAGAAAAATCTAAATTACCCTTCGAAACACAACTACGTATGTCAGTAATATCATACAATAACAGTATCCACACAACAACCAAATTTACACCTTTCCAAATAATCAACGGAAACGATAGAAATGTTTTACCATTTGATCAGACTATTAATAAAGTGACAGAAGACTACGTAAACGAGAGAAATAAAACTATGAATATGATTAACCAAAAAGTGAAAGAAAATATATTAAAGGCCAAAGAGAAAGTTCAACAACAGCAACCAGAAAATACTATAGAAGAAAATTTACCAGATCAAATAGTGTACGTTAGGAGAAATCCACAAAGGAATAAACTCAAACCCTATGCAGATAAAATAAAATTACATAATGTGACCGATAAAACGATCTCTTTCAAAAATAAGAGAAACCAAATTACTAAATTAAAACGAGATTTAGTAAAGCGAACTAAAAAGAACATGTTGTTGCAGGATGAAGATACTAATATTAACGATCCTGGCCCTAGCCACAGCAGGTGAAGAAATTCAAGTTAGAGAAATAAATAATTATGTAGTACCACTAGAATTAGGCAAATCATTTAACCATTTATTTGATCATAAGTTAATTTTTATGTTAGAACGTAAAAATATACACACCTTAATCGTAAACATAAGTACACAACGTAATTTAATTTTAGAAAAATTCAAAGAAATCAAATCTAAGCAAGAACCTTCAGAGCATGACGCGAACATTATTAGATTATTAAGTCAAACAAAAATCAAATTGAAAAAATAAAACTTAAAGGTCAAAATTTTGTCTCCGCATACCGCGAAAACGATCCCCATTCAATTTTATAGGAAAAGCAGCAAGTTGGCTTTTTGGCATCATGGATGACGATGAAAGGCAAAATATTTATCAAGCTATTAAAATATTAAAAGATAAACAAGACGAAGTAATAAGTAATGTTAATCA
This sequence comes from Abscondita cerata, assembly GCA_030710515.1. NCBI lineage: Eukaryota > Metazoa > Arthropoda > Insecta > Coleoptera > Lampyridae > Abscondita > Abscondita cerata. The sequence continues at coordinate 136,254 of JALBCR010001758.1, read as the reverse complement.
TAAAACCAGTTTATTACAAAACATTTTTGATCAGGTTGAAACTTTAGCAAATAATACGAACAAAAACATGAAAATAATTCAAAAACATCTAAATTCTTTAGATAACCAAAATACATTGTTTTACCAATACATTATAATTTTAGAAACTTTGTTTATTTTGGAAAATAACATTAACGAAGTAGAAAATTTTATGAACGACTTGCAGCAAGCAATTATTTTGGGTTTTAGACATCAATTACATCCCTTCCTTTTACCCTACACACAACTTCATAAACAGTTAGCTTTCCTCAAAAAATTATATCCGAATAAAGTCCTACATCTAGACAATGATCATTATTATTATTCAATACTTTCGGTACAAATCGGACTAGATGCAGAAAGAATTATTGTATCAATACAATTTCCAATAATGGAAGATAAAAATTCAACTTTATATAAAATTGCGAAAGTTCCTTATCGCAATACTTACGTGTTAGAACAATGTGATTATTTAGTATGGTCCTACAACGATTTAGTGTGTGTATCAGACTATTTATTAGTAGAAAATAAGTATGTAATTAAAGAAAATTCTAATAGACAACGTAATGATTATTGTATTAATAATCTTATGCAAAACAATATCAATAACTGTACTATAGTTAAGATGAATCAGATTAAAACTCAATTTCAAGCATTGAATGATGCAAACTATTTGTTGATTACCGACAAAAATGTTTGTTAAAATACCAATGCCACACAAGAGGCACTATCGAAATAAAACAAAATTCTCTTATAAAGTTACCTCAAAATGTACAATAGAATTTAATAACCAATTGTATAGTAATAGTAAGAACGAAATGTTCAAAGAATTGAACCTTCCAAAATTAACCGAAATTGAATTCAAAAGCCGCGTAAGAAATAGTAGGCCTTTCGAGTTCACCCCAATTAATTTAGACGAAAAATTAAAGAACAGCTCATGCAAGATGATTTAACGTATTCGAAGGAAATACCGGTTCAATATCAGTTTTCGCACTATCTAATAGTTATCGTAGTAATAATCTTAAGTATTTTTGTATTGTATAAATTTAAAGATAGGATAAAAGTGAAACTGAGTAAAGTGTGTTACAAAAATGTGAAAGTGCTCTATCTCCGAATCCTGAGGACAGTCTTCCCACTGGCCATGGAGGAGTTATATTCAGAAATCCGCAAACTTAACAAATTGAGTTCGAAGACATCGGAAATTACTGATACTCAATAATTTGCAAACGTATCAAAAGTAAGTTCATCGACAGCGGATGTATCGACTCATGAAAAGAAAATGTATTAGTTTTAATTAGTATTAGTTCTGCCTTTGTATTGAAAACAACTAAATAAACTCGTTTAATTAAAATATTTATCTTTTAAAAACTCGATAAGCGAAAACAAAAATAAAATTTATATATATATATATATATATATATATATATATATATTGATGGTTTTGGTGGAAGATCAGATAGCTAATTAGAAGCATCTGAACCAAATCCATTTGATTTCCAAATTGTATGGAAGTAAATAAATTATTATTATTATTAAATTATTATGATTTTGGCACTTCGCGCCTTTGTTACTTGACTTTAGTTCATATTTATCCAGATAAAATGTAACGGCAAAAATTATTTTTATCCCAAGCAAATTTTAGTTTTTGAAGATCGATACGTGACGTAACTTCTTCAATAATTTTATACAATTTTAAAATTTTAGTTTCAAAGACACATACATTTTAAATAATAAGAAGGATTTAAACGAAATCCTAAGATTGAAGTTTTGAATAATAGTAATATAGTACTCAAAACGATTCAGTGTAATAACTGTTTAAACATTCCGTAAGCAAGTGATTAACAAACTACAAAAGAACAGTATATACACAATACAAAATAAACCCAAAAAGTAAAAAAGGAATACGAACCAATTAATATGATATTCTATAACAGTGAGCCGGAATGTGTACAAATTATAATACAGATTTTGTATTAAAAATGTATTGTTCGTAAAATAGAGTTAGAATAGTGTATTTAAAAGACATTAAATCCACAAAGTATTAATGTAAGTAGTGACTCAATGCGTTAAATTAATAAATTATTTATACATTCGTGGCAATTACGATACAATGGTAAATAACCTGTAATGTAGATAGTACCAGAAATTAATAATCCATTAATGTCTGACCTAGTAATAAAATAATAAGTTAAGACTACGATTTATTAAATATTTTAGTTTGTTCTGTAGCCAATATCTTAGGATGAATAAGATCTATCCTCTATACGGGTTAGATGCGGTGATATTAAAAATGAAAATACAAGTATTCGAATTTATATGCATCGTTGAATTTGAAAGCATAAATTATTACGAAAAATAATAAAATATCTTCACTGTTCTTAAGAAGCTTACTATAATATTTTAATAATATTGATACAAAATGTGATAACTGCAGAAATAAAGATTAAAATTTGTAGTCTTACTCCACTGAAGAAATAAGACGAACTTGGAATTCAATGTATGGTTGTTTGTTCCGTAAAGAATAAATTATTGCAAGTAAATTTGTTTTATTATTTGTACAACAAAATACCTTTAGTAATAATTTTAATAAGCAAAGTAAAAGTCTTTGTTTTAAAACCACACTCGTAAATTCTTGTTCTATTGGTATAATTTTCTTAACCAGTGCTGTGTAACAAACTCCATTTTAAATTATATTACCCAAATTGATTCCATTATCTTTTCGAATTGGTAGCATACCAATTAGATTATTAAAGGACTAATGGTAAATTTAAAATTCATTGGTTGTTTATACAAATTCCAAATCAAAATTGTAAATAATAATTGGATTTTTAATACTCGCCACTGTAAAGTAGAACAATTTTACAATTGCTACCAAATTTTTGATTGAGTTTTAGAACGAACGTTTTTCATAGCAATAATTTTGTTATAATTTGAGATTGCAAAATAATAAAGTAGGGCTCAGAAAGATGGTCTTAAAGTACTAAAAACAGTATGCAAATAAGTATATAATTAAATAAGCTGTAATGTTATGTTTATAAGAGGCGCAGCTGTTCTCTCCCAGAGCACTAATGCAAGCTCTCCGTTCAAGCAGCTTAAAGCTCGTATTAACCGCGAGCTCATGTATTATTCGGAAGCTCTTAAATGTGTAGGCGGCAACTCTTAAGAGCAGTTTGCGATTACGTTATGTGTAAGAATCGTAATTGGAAACATTGCGTTAAAGGTTACCCGCCCGAAATCATTTATTAAGTTCGTAAGTGTGTATACGCGGGCACGTAAAGTACCTCATTAGCGGCGCTTCAAGCAAAAATTAGTCTCCTGTTTCAGCTGCTTTTCAGTCCAATGAATGTAACTCTAGTGTTTGTATAGCATATAGCCAAGTAATTAACCTCTTGTTTAGACATGTTTCCAAATCCTTTACAAATATATCTAAAGTGAAATCAGCCAAGGCCGATTAGAGAACTAAGAAAGAAAAGTTGCGAAAGAAGCGAAAAATTAGAACAATTTTTATAAATGGGTTTTCACGTTTTAGAAAATGATTTGGGCTTCTGAAAAAAATTAACAGGAAATCGTGGAGAATTACTACAAAGGCAATGACTAGAAGCAATGCGTGCTACTGCCAGGGACTACAACCAAAGCTTAATTGCTGCCATCATGTGGAAATTGATTGCCGTTTCCATTAGAAGTGATGCAGCTGGTAATTCACATTTATCTTAATAGAAAAACGGTTGAAAAGAAATATAGTAGCTAATACAATTTCGTATTTTCTCACATCTAATGCTTTCAAAAAATCTTAGATAAATCACAATATTTTAGGGTGTTGCGCGAATTTAACGTGCTTTCGCCGCATCTGGGTTTGAAACTATGTACACATCTGCCTCGAGATAATTATTAAAAAAGGAAGGAAAAAGGGGCCTATTTAGAGATGAAAAACAATTAACACAGTTTTATAACATTTATTGTTTTCACAATAAACTGAAAATTGAAAAAAATATTCAAGTACGTATTGTCATTCGCTGAGATTTCAGGTTCATTCTGTGGCGGCTAGGGGTTAGTTCTAGGCGCCGGTTTGCATCAGAGAAAAACTACGTTGAGTTTGCGAATACGAGTTTATTTTAACTTACAATAACCGCGCTGTTAGTTGTTTAATGTTAATGCGTTTGCTGCGAGAGCGGAATGCGAGTAAGCGCCATATAGGAACGCGGAACTGCTGGGATCGCACTAGTCACTTTGGTTACTACGCCGTATCGTACTCTGGGTCTGTCTTCTGTTGACTCGTTCGCCTCATTATATACCGTCTGGCGTGTTGGGATGCTTAGCTTGCAAGGTTACAATAATTCCTTGCGAACGTAGCATTCTTTGTTTGTTTATACTTCCGCAAAATACGGACGCGGAAATTGCTTGTGCATGCAGTTCCTATATGGGTCCCCCTTAGTGGGTAAATCCCACGATAAAACGGAGCTGGTGGGCAAAATGTTTAATTTTGCGTATGCTTTACCTTGCCGCTTTATTATTTTGCGTGCGCGCTTAATGCAGGCGCTTGGGAAAATGAACGTGTCTTCCGGACTTTGTTATGGTGTGTGGTGTTCGTTTGGAGGCGGTGTCTCCTTGATGATCCGTGGTGGGCGAGGTTGTCCTTGAAGTTTGCGTCGTCTGCGTGTGGTTCCCTTCTACGTAGGCTGGTTTCGTGCGGTCGATGGAGACGGTCGTTTCGCGATCCTTATTTTTAACGTTAAGGTTTTATCTCCTCGTTTTAAAACCGGGAATGGTCCCTCGTACGGTTGTTCGAGTGGCGTCTTTACTGCGTCGCGTCGAACGAATACCTGTTGGGCCGTTTGTAGGTCTTTAAAAATGAATGTGTTTGGTTTGGCGTGGTTTGTTCCAGCTGTGGGGCTTAATTCTGCGAAGTAGCGTTTGAGGTTCGTTATGTAATTTATCGGGTCCGTTGTGGGCGTTTGTTTTGGTACTAGGAATTCGCCAGGGAGTCTCAGGGTTCGCCGTATACCAGTTCGGCTGCAGATGAGTTCAGGTCTTCCCTCCATGCTGCTCGTAGTCCTAGTAAAATCGTGGGTAGTACGTCGGTCCACTGTTTCGTTTCGTGGCAACGGATGGCGGCTTTGAGGTGGCGGTGGAAACGCTCCACCATCCCATTCGATTGCGGGTGGTAGGCCGTTGTTCGCAAATGTGTGGTGCCGAGGAGTTTGTTGAACTGTTTGAACAGTTGTGATTCGAATTGTCGCCCTTGGTCTGTGGTTATTCGCAGCGGGACACCGAAGCGTGTGATCCATTCGTTGTAAAACGTGCGCGTGATTGTTTCGGCTTCGATATTTTCGATTGGGTATGCTTCGGGCCAGCGTGAAAATCTATCGACACAGGTGAGGCAGTAACGTTTGCCTTGCGATAGGGGAGCGGTCCCACTATGTCGATATGAATGTGCTCGAAACGTGTGGATGGGTTCGCTATCGTTCGAAAGGTGTTTTTACGTGTCGCGTGACTTTTGATCGTTGGCATTGTATGCATGCGCGTGTCCATTGTCGGCAATCGGCGTCAATGGATGGCCAAACGTAACGCTGTTTGACGAGCTTTGTTGTGGCTTTCGTTCCCGGGTGCGCCAGATTGTGCATTGTGTTGAAAATGTGCTGGCGGTGGGTTGTAGGGACGAAAGGTCTGGCGTTGGCGGTGGACAGATCGCAGTATACGGCTGTGTCCGTGTTGGGGAGAATCACTTTTTTGTTGGAGTGAATTCCTAGACGCAGGTGCGTTTGCAGATCATTGTCCGTGGCCTGTGCTTTTGCGAGACTTTCGAAGTCGATCGGGGCTGTGGCGATTGTTTCGATGCGGGATAGCGCGTCCGCAACGACGTTCTCCGTGCCCGAGATGTGACGGATGTCTGTTGTAAATTGGGATATAAAATCTAGGTGACGAAATTGGCGGGGGAACATTTGTCCGGCTTTTGGCGGAATGCGTATACCAGGGGTTTGTGGTCCGTACGAACAGAAAATTCTCTACCTTCAACCATGTGTCTGAAGTGTTTTATGGCTTGGTAGATCGCTAGTAATTCTCTGTCGTAGGTCCCGTACTTTCTCTCTGCGCTTGAAAGTTTCCTGGAGAAGAATGCGAGTGGTTCCCAGTCGTCGTCGATGCGTTGTTGGAGAGCGGCTCCGATTGCGTTATTTGAGGCGTCAGTGACTATGGCAAGGGTTGCTCCGGGTTCGGGGTGTGCGAGCATCGTGGCCTGTGCCAGTCTTTCTTTGCAGGCATCGAAAGCTTCGTTTGCTTTGGTCTGCCATTCGATTGGTTTTGCGCCTTTAATGTTGCGTTTGAGCAGGTCATTTAGCGGTGCCTGCAGTTCGGCAATTCCTGGTATAAATCTCCTGTAGAAATTTATCATGCCCAAAAATTGTCTCAATTGTTTGGCCGTTGTCGGCGTGAAATTCCTGATTGCGTCCACTTTGTCCGCCAGTGGTGTCGTGCCCTTGCTCGAGACTTGGTATCCGAGGAAACGTGCGTTCGTGACGCCTAAGTGGCATTTCGTTGGGTTAATGAGTATCCCATACCTCTGTAAGCGCGTGAACAGTGTTCGTAAATGGATTTTGTGCTCGTCTTCGGATGTGGAGGCTACGAGTATGTCGTCGAGGTAGGTGTAACAGTAGTCCAAACCTCGGGTTACCTCGTCGATAAAACGCTGAAAAGTCTGGCCGGCGTTTCGTAGTCCGAAAGACATGAAGGGAATTCGTACAGTCCGAAAGGTGTCGTAATTGCGGTTTTCGGAATGTCTTCATTTGCAACTGGGATTTGGTGATATGCTCGTACCAAATCTATTGTCGAAAATATGGTTTTCCTCGAGTCCTTGCGCGAAGTCTTCTATGTGTGGCACGGGGTAGCGATCAGGGATTGTTCGGGCGTTGAGGGGCCTGTGAGTGTCCAGCGGTGATGCCCACCTGCTGTCTGACGGGCGAGCGATGCCCATGTCGACCATGGACTGGAATTCATGTTTTGCAATCCTCAATTTGTCGGGTGCAAGGCGGCGTGGTTTGCAAGTTATTGGTGGCCCTGGAGTGGTTCGAATGTAATGCTTCGTTTCGTGTTTTGGCACGTGCGGTGCGCCCGAAGGTCTCGTGATCTCGGGAAATTCTTTGAGAATTTCGTGGAACGGTGTCGTCCCTGAGATTTCGCGTATCGTAGGCCGTTCGTGGTCTGAGGTCACTCCAGTGGCTCGTGATATGTTTGTTAACGGGTCGGTGATCCTATTGTTGTGGATGTCCACCAGCAAGGCGTAGTGGTGCAGAAAGTCGGCTCCGATTATGGGGTTCGTTACGTCTGCTATTATAAAACGCCAGGTGAAAGATCGTCGTAAGCCTAAATTGAGGCTGAGGGTTATGAAACCATATGTCGCGATGTTGGATCCGTTCGCTGCTGTCAGCTCGTATGATGTTTTGTGTCGTGGTCCGTTAACTAACTTGCGGGGAAAACTGAGACGTCCGCGCCGGTGTCCACTAGGAATCTTTGTCGTGTGGCCCGCTCGTGCAAGAAGAGGCGGCGCGGGGTTATGTTGAGGCTGTCGTTGGCCGCGTTTATCGACTGCCTTGTCCGTTTCCCGAAGGAAATCACACGGTTCGCGGCATTTTCTCGCTCGGCCTTTGAAAACTTTGGTGGTACCAACATGTGGCAGTGTTATTGGGGTCGTAATTTCGATGTCGATCTCGAATTGGAACGGCTTCGAGATGGTGGTCGTGATTGTCGGAACGCGGGTTGCCTGTTGCGTCGGGGTTCGGCGTCCATGCGGGGGTTCGTGCGTCGCACGTATATACGTTTTTGAATGCGAGCGTCTCGTTTACGGCGTCGGCGAGCACGGCTATTTTATCGAGGTCGTCGTGGGTCTGCGTTGCCAGAATCGCCTGCATCGTTGCCGGTAAACGGTTGAGCCATAGGGTTCGTAGGAAGTCGTCAGGGATGGTGCTCCCACCGAGGTTTTTCAGGTGTCGTAGGAACTGCGATGGCTTGCGGTCGCCGAGTTCCTCGCCTTCAAGCAATCGCTGTATCTTTTGCGATTTCGATGCGCTGAGGCGATTGACTAGTTCCTTTTTGAGGGTGTCGTATTTGCCCTCGGTCGGCGGTGATTGAAGGATGTCGCGTACCTCCGTGGCATGCTTGGTATCTATATTGGCGATCACGTAGTTATATTTTGTTTCGTCCGCGATGATCCCAGCTAAAGCGAATTGGCCTTCGATTTGCAGGAACCACATGAGAGGTCTTCCGGCCAAAATGGAGGATGCGTACGCCTACGCGTTCGATTGCGGGGTCGTTGTAGGCGTCGTGAGGTTCGCGGAAGCGGTTGCGATTGTGGGGGCCATTTTTCGTTTGTTCGCGGCAGCCAGTGTGATCTGATGTCGTCTCGAAGATTACACTGTCGCTTGTGCCTGGAGCTTGGTGGCCGCGCGGTTTACCTTCCTCTTGTGAAATGCGCAGAGGTCCTTTGCGGCGAACCGGATGATGATTAATACCAATAATACGACGGTGATTGTGTGGAGAGTTTCGGCGGTGTTTAGGGTGGCAGATGCGCTGCCGTTTGCGTTCTGCACGATGATCTCTTCCTTAGATTCAGAACCTCCCATTACTCGTATGTGCGTCGGAGTCTTACCAGTGTTTGGCGGCGAACAGGACGATCACGAAAAATATGATGATGGTCGTCACTGGATAAGACGTTGCACCGTTGTTTCTGAATTCTGCGGTGAAGTCTTCGAACGGTGACCTTTCTCTGATCAAATACATCACGTCGGGGTCACCACTGTGGCGGCTAGGGGTTAGTTCTAGGCGCCGGTTTTGCATCAGAGAAAAACTACGTTGAGTTTGCGAATACGAGTTTATTTTAACTTACAATAACCGCGCTGTTAGTTGTTTAATGTTAATGCGTTTGCTGCGAGAGCGGAATGCGAGTAAGCGCCATATAGGAACGCGGAACTGCTGGGATCGCACTAGTCACTTTGGTTACTACGCCGTATCGTACTCTGGGTCTGTCTTCTGTTGACTCGTTCGCCTCATTATATACCGTCTGGCGTGTTGGGATGCTTAGCTTGCAAGGTTACAATAATTCCTTGCGAACGTAGCATTCTTTGTTTGTTTATACTTTCGCAAAATACGGACGCGGAAATTGCGTGCATGCAGTTCCTATAATTCATATCTTTTATCATTTTTAAAATCCCAGGTATTTTTATTTGATTAGTTTGAAGTGTTTGAATTGAAGTCATGTTGATCTTTATTTGTCCTTTCTCGGCACGTAGTTCTAAACACTAATTTCAGTATTTTGGTTCGTCAAATTGTTTTGTATTCTACAAGTTTGTTAATGATCAAGTTAAAAAAAAATTAATTTTTGAATCAGTCAGGTGGGTGAATTAGTAAACACAATTATTTCAACCCTAATCGTTTGTGTACATTTTTTACTAAAACTGAACTTTAATTTTAGAAGTTTGCACTTCAAGCGTCGGTGGTTTCTTAGCATTGACCATCTCGCTCGTCCGGCAACTCTCTGTTACAGCAACTACCCCGAGAGACAACTTGCGTTTCTTCCAGCACTAGTTTGGAATATTTCTAACTGGTTCTGTAACTCCAATAATTTAAAGAATAATACCCGATTTTGTAATCATTTTACATTGCATGTTGTATTTAGTGGGATTAACTTCTAAGAGAAGTCGTAAGGTTTGGAAAAGTTTCACTAAAGTCTGTCCAGAAACAAGCGAAGTAATAAATTAAAATAGTTCATTTATTTTACATATAAGCGGTACACGATTTTGTATGAAATACATAAAAGATTTTAAAACTAGTTTTAGGATATACCGCTTCCATACTATAGTGTTACAACGTAAGTTATTTATGAATAGCTCTAATCCGTTAACAATGGGACGTACCTGTTCTTGAGGTCTAAACTAAAGATCATAGGCGTGTACATGGGTTTTGCTGACAAAAAAAATTACGATTGCGTTTTATTGTGTTTTATTGAAAGTAATTTTAAACATATCATTGTAATTATAAAACACATCGTTTGTTAGAAACCATTTTATAGAGTTTGAAAATTTAAGGTATAATAAAATATAGCAAGAACAAACTAAACCCTTTTCGAAAAAGTATCAATACATCGGTACGCCATTGGAATCTGTTAAACATGTTGATTTATTACTTCGCTTCGTTTCTGGACAGACTTTAGCTTTCTAATACAGTTATCGGTGTCTGATATATTTTCTTAATTTGAAAGAGGTTGATGACATTCTACAAATGTTCAACATAGAAGTTGTTGATATGATAGATATAATACAATTTACAATAACTTTGCTCATAGTTTTTTTTTTTGTATAGGTAACTAATATTTTGACGATATTTTTAAAACAATATGTGTCACATGATTGTAGTATCTTAGTAATTGGTAAGTTATCTATAATTACATAACGAATGACTTTTGTTTAAAGAAAATATGTGAAATAATAGTATGTTTAAAACTATTCTAAAAATTAAAAATCTTTGCGGGTTAAATGTCCTTTTGGCGCGATAAATTATGCTCAATACTTACAAAAATAAATGTGCATGTCAACTTTCAGTGGATCAGCAGATATTTAGATATCGCCCCCGCCATGGACGAACGGCTGACCGGCTGGACTGCTTTAGAATTTTTGGCTATAATACACTATAACTTTCCGGGAAACAGTGAAAAATGGGAGTGTCAAAGTTTTTGGTTTGGAAACCTTTGCATAATTCCCAATCTTATATTTAAGATGTAAAACAAATACTTTTTAAGGCCGTTTTTTCTCACTACCGAGTTGTCCTGGCAGCTGAGATGTCGACGCCGAGATTGTCGACAGCGAGTTGTCTCCTCCGATAAAGTTGTAGATTACACGGTATTATCTTTCCTATGAGGTTAATTGCTTTGGCGTTTTTAGATAACACTTCAAGAGTATTTTGTGGTCCACAAGTTACAAATAATATTTTGATTAAGATGATCGATTGTATCTATTATTGAAACTTACATTTTTGGTAAAAACAATTCGTGCCAAGTTTTGGACCAGACTTGTGTAAATATTATTTCGTATTTTGTTTGATGCATTAACTTTTATGTTTCGTTTATTTTTAACTCAATGGCTTTAGACCGCAGGCTTTGTTTATTATGTTCTTCTTATAGATTGAAGATTTTGTAAAACTATTCATCTAAATTCCGCATCTATTTGGTTTATATTCAAAAGAACGGCCGCGTCATATTATGTTTCAGTGCTTAAAAGTGACATTGCTTTTTAATTATATGTTTCAATTTATTAATAAAAAAAAATTTAATGATTTACACCTAAATAGTTGAATTTCTAATTATCAAATCAAAAAATCTTATATCGTAAAAACCAAAAAACTACCAAAAAACTTATTTTACTTAATTTTACGAATTTTGGATCTACCTTTGAAGTGAATTTTAGGGCATTACCATTTCTGGTGACGAAGATGGTTTCGCCGCAAGTCTTTTCGGCGTAAGGCCGCTTTACATATGTTAAAGAAGAAGATAAGATTGAAGTGATTTCTAATCAAGCATTATTACAGCACTGAGCAGGGGGCAAATTATTAATTGTTCATGTATCAGAACGCACTTACATTAATAGTGCATAATTGATTTTAAAATCTGGTAGTGTAAGTGAAAAGAGAAACAATTGAATAAATATATAAAACACTGAACGTAATAGATTTTTTTCTAATTATTATATGATTTTCAAATCAACGATGCATCATTAATAAAAATGCCTTCTGGTATCTTGCTGCAATAATGCTTGATTAAAAATCACTCGTACTTATTCCTCAACATTTTTTGAAATTGACGCCAAGGACGGTCTGACGCCAAAACGGTGATGTCAAAAACGGTGATGCCAAAACGGTCTGACGCCGAAACGGTGATGCCAAAACAGTGTCGACCAAACGTGCCATTCTTGAATGTGATACATAAAATACTTAACATTTTCATTGTAAATCTTATGCTCAAACAATAAAATCAAAATTTTAAAAGAAAGCTGAAATTTTTTTTTTTTTACATATTAGGTTGGATGTTTTTTGAAAACTAGGTTTAAATATTATTTTGACATTAGTCAGGGTGATGTGAACAAGTAATTTTACGAAAGTTACGTTTCTCAAATTGAACGTCCTGTATCTTATTAGGTTTTTATTGTATGCTTAAAACAAGATCTTCTTTATCAAGGTTTTGTTATACATAAACCTGAAGATTTACTTTTGATGTTTGAAATGTTTAGAAGTTATTTAACATATCTAATCCATATTTAGAATAATGCCAAATCACATTTTATAGAGCAATAATAAAAAAATTTTATAATCTTCTGAATAGTGTCTCCAAAAAATTAAAGGAACAAGAACAAGTAGACAGTAGAAGTAGGTTAATTTGAATCTTATGTATAGTGGTTTTAGGGCATGCGTCATCAATTTATGTAATAAGTAACAAGAACGGAGAATATTATTATCAATTATTTTAAATAAATATAAAGAAAATTACATCACAGAAATATTTAAAAATGTTTATTACAGTGTCATTATAACGTCGTTTCATTAAGCGAATAATTTAAAAGGAGGTGTGGATAAACGTCCGTCGGCGGCAGTTAAAATTTTTTTTGTATAATTTTGTCACACAACAAAGTGTAACCTTACAACTAACACCGCCGACATTCGATTATTAATAAGTTTAACACACTGATTGAAGCAATACATGAAATAAAAAAAAAATATCAAAAACTGCAAACAAAATGTAATTCGATCAAGTGTTTCGATACCGCATCGAAACTAGTATTTGTGTTACATATTCATGTGTAAAAACAATAAAAATTATGTGCTTTTAGAAAAGAATTTACGTTATGCACCTCCGATAATAAAGTTTGGAAAAAAAAGAAACTTTATCCATAACCATGAACATAGGGAAGTCAATACGAGGATGTATTGATATCTAGTTAGCCTAGACCAGTTCCTTGCATAAACAAAATATTGCGTTACCATAGCAACGAACAATAACTTATTAGAAGTGTCAGTGTAAAGTTTGACGTCAAAAAGTAAACCAGAGTCACGCAATAAATTAAATGAAAAAGATGTCCACCGAAATTGTGAAAATCGAAAAATTGGAGTATCGAGCCATCATCAAGTACCTGTATTTAAAAGGGTTAAGAGGTAAGCAGATTTACGAAGATATGCTTAATACCCTTGGTGATCAATGTCCTTCGTATGCGACCGTCAAAATTGGAATGCAAGCTTCAAAAGAGGTAAATTTTCCATTGAAGATGATGACCGATCGGGAAGGCCAGTTTCTGTGTCAGTCCCCGAAAATATCGATGCAGTTCATGACATGATTTTATCAGACCGTCGAATTGGGCTAAAACGGATATCTGAAGCACTGAATATTTCATACGAACGCGTTCATCATATGGTTCACGTCAATTTGGACATGAGAAAATTGCTGCAAAATGGATCCCCAAATGTTTGAATGTTGACCAAAAGCGTGCAAGAGTGAAGCATCGCGTTCGATCTGTGCTCGATTTGAAAACGATGTAGAACTTCTTAAACCAAATTGTTACTATGGATGAGACTTGGGTACATTTCTACGATCCAGAAACAAAGCAACAATCGATGGAATGGCGACACTCTGGTTCTCCAAGACCTAAGAAGTTTCGTGTCCAAAATCTGCTGGAAAAGTTCTTGCTTCCAGTTTTTGGGATTGCCATGGAGTAATCATGATTGATTTTTGGATAAGGGTAGAACAATAACTGAGATTACTATTCGACATTACTGACCACTCTACGGAAAAATATTAAAGAGAAAAGACGCGGAAAGCTATCCAAAGGTGTTTTGTTTTTGCAGGACAACGCCCCTGCACACAAATCTCATGTTGCCATGCAAAAATTCGTGATTTAGGGTTTGAATTACTAGAACACCCCTTATTCACCCGATTTGGCTCCGTCCGACTATCACCTCTTTCCTCAACTGAAAAAAGTTTAAAAGGTCGTACATTTTCTTCCAACAAGGAGGTAATAGAAGCTGTGGAGGTCTGGTTTGCAGAGCAAGAAGAAACATTTTTTTTGAAAGGTCTAGAGACGTTGCAGGTTCGCTGTAATAAATGTATCCAATTAAGAGAGAATATGTTGAGTAATAAAATATTTTGACATTGAAATTTTGTTTGGTTCTATAGTAGGCTAAGAATTTTTCAATATATCCTCGTAAATAACAATGTTGTTTGTGAAACAGAATTATTATGCGTTACTGTTTTTTAAGTATAACCCACAGTTTATAAATTAAGTAATAATTAATAATCTGAAAAGTATGATTCTTTACTGAGGATATTTGCCTTTTTGCAGTTTCTTAGACGAATTGTTATGGACTGCTCAATAACTTTTCTATTCAGTGCCACGTTTTCACAAACCCTTTATTAAAACCAAATGCTGATATTGCATAAATAATCTTAAGAATAATTTATTCTTAGAATAAGAATGCTCATTTCTTTCTCATGATGATAAATGATAAGATGTCGCGTTAGAAATTAATTTCATGTTTAACATAGTATAACAAAAATTAAAAAATAATTGATATGATTATAAATTTAAATCATTTGTTTGTAGTGTTTTATATTAATAATAAATAAAAATAGATAATATATTAGAACAGATGCCTTTAAATTGTTCGACAAATAAGTTCGATGTTAATAAATGTAATATAGTTCTTAAATCCTGTTATAATGTCCAGCATAGTTAAGTTGGTTCTCGTTAATACCGTCACCATTAATTGTTTCGCCAAATTATATGATTTCGATCTGCAAACGCACTTGAACCAACTTCATTTGGAATCCGATTGTACAAAAAGAGTTTGTTTATATGAAAATAAATTACATTTCTATGTAGTAATTCTATTATAAATCTTCTTGCATATGTAACTGTAACGTATAGCACAGATTAATCTTATTCATATTTAGACTAATTTGTTTTTATGAAAACAATTATAGGTGGTTGATGAGTACTCTGTTTTGTATATGATCCTTGATGATTTTTAAAATATTTTATAGATTAACTCAAAATCGAGGCGGGTGTAAACCTATTAAATGTCCGAATTTGAAATGATTTAACACGAAAAATCAACACAAATTGAAATGGAGATGTTGCACTAATAAAGGAAACTACTGAAATGCATTTTCGGTGACATTATTAGAAATTAAATGGATTTCAAGTGTCAACCATTAAGGTTCACAAGGAAAATTTGGTTGCTTTGTACTAATATTGTATGAAACTGTCAGTGTTTAAAATACATTGTATAGAGCTTTTGTATAAAGTCGTCGCTTTAACGCGTTTCCTAGTTTGTATAAAACGGTTAGCAGACGAGCATTGCACACTTTATATCCTTGGTTTTACGACTTCCTTACATTATAAAACAAATCTATCATATTATTTCTAGCTGCGCCATTTTGATGTTTCTGAAAAGGGAATGCTATAAATTTCATTCCGTTATCAAAATGTAACATTTCTATATTCCGGTTGGTGTAACACTTTACCCTTCCTTTTAATTCAGAAAACAAGGAAATAATAATAAAGTTTACTTTTAAATACAAACCGGGGCATTTTTACGTTTTACTTCATGTTTCTAAATTCAGACATAAAAGTTTATATACTCATAAACGCAGAATATTATAGCTATAAACCTCTAAAAACTGAAATTGTTTAGCAGATTTTCATGATTCATATTATTTTAAATAAGAATTTATTTTCTTAGATAAAAGTACACTGATGGTGATGATAATTGAATTAGTTGTAGAATTTAAAAGTTTTCTTCGAGGCATGATTTACATAAAATATAATCGGTTTTCTTTTATATTAAAAACTAAACCAACTGGTAACTTTTATGAAAAAAAAAAAACTTCAAGATTGATTTTGAAATCCGTTGCGAAATGCCTTGAATGCGGTCTCTTAGAAAAGTAGCCATAAATTTTATACGGTTTGAGTCGGCATGCGTCGACTGCAAAACATAACGATAAATTTTGAAGATGATACTGAGTTTTAACGATAAACTTTAGTTTCATCTTATTAGGTATTTTATACATTTTCTTTAATATTCTGTAGTATATAGAAACAACAAAACGATTTCAACAGAATTAAATGAACGATAAAATCATGCTCATGCAAACAGAAAATTAATCAAGAATCGGTAAATTTTGTCATTTATATTTCAAAGCAAATATTGTACTCTAGATTGACTTTAACAGAATACAAAAAATCAATAATCAATTATTTTTCGTTTCTATTATTCGAACGAATTATGCAAAAAATATGTAAATGCTGTTTTTATGTAGAAATTTATTTCTGAAATAATATTTTCAGTTAAATGAAACAACAACAAATAATTTTGAACTAATTCAAAAGTGTAACAGTTCTAAATATTAATTTAAGAACGAGTACATACGTAAAAAAAGTAACAATATTTAAAATAATACAAAATAATTTACTAGAAATATTAATAACCCAAGAGACCAACTAGGCAACTTCTCTACAAACTAATAATTACTGGTATATGTATTTGAATCCTGTAAGAGTTCTTATTTGCAATTACTTTATCATCTGTCTTAAGTTCAATTCCAATTTTTTCAGCATTGACAATAATTCTATAAAAAATTCTATTTTCTAAACCCAAAAATATTGAAAAAAACCATTGTGGTGGTATTGGTATAAAATACCTACAAAATGCCTTCAAAAACAAGAAACACTGATTTTAATAAGTTGTGGTTCATATAAAATACAATACATAAACAAAATATAATAAAAATTCTTACAATTGAGTTAAATTTAATAAATCCTCCAAAATTGTAGTTGCAGATAGATAAACTCCTAAAAATTCATTAACATGTAAGAAGGAAATCAAAAACCACTACCCTGAGATTTCAATTTGTCGACGTTTCGCGCGAAACTCGCGAGCTTTATCAGGTTTCTTAAAATTAAGGAGAGAAATTCACATTTAATGTAGTTCAGAAACCATTAATCAAGTCAATAATTAACATTAGAGTGATAAATGAAAAATTAATATGACATACTTTTAGTCCCTAATTTAAAAATGCATTGATAAAACTCGCATAAGTTCAAACGAAACGTCAGCTTAGCGAGCCTGTCCTGCAATTCAACAGACATTTTAAAAAGAAATTATTATGCAATTTTCTGCTGCTGTATTTAATATAAATAGAATGTGAATACATTTACTTTTAATCAAACTAGAACAGTTTATCAGTTTTACACAAGAAAAGTTTGTACATGACATTCCCAGAGGTTTAATATGGGTCTATAACTTCTCCATAATCTTAAAAACTAATAACGCAATTGTAATGATTTTTGAACGCACACTCTAGAAAGCTCATTCTACGCCTTGAGGTAAAATACAAATCAATAGATTAATTAACATTTTTGTAATTAATGCCAAAAGTTACCTATACTTTGAGTGCACATTTTTACAAAATGTTTAATGAAATTAAAAATATTTAGATACAACACACATTTTTTTTTATTACATACAAATAAGTGGTTAACGCTGATGTAATAGGCAATTGTCAACTTTACAAGCATATATCATTAAAAGCAGTTTATTGCTGCTTACGGTAAAAATTAAAAATTGCCGAATCAGTAATGTGATACTGATAATAAATTCAGTGTGTAAGATACCGTTTAACGTTGTTTTAATGTAGCATTTGTATTATAAAATTTATTTATCTATGTTTAACCTATAATCAGCATATTAAATTACCAAATAATTGTGCTTCTTTTAAATAAATTATGCGTAAAAAAATAAAATCGTGTGTGAAAGTTCAATGTAATTACCTTACTCTGTAGTGACTGTTAATATTTGCAAAAATTAGTTCTGACGTCGATAAATTCGTCGTCTTGGTGGTGAACAAAGGTGCTTACATTTTCAGGTGGAATGAGTTAAATGCATCATACTACTTGGAAAACTGTAAAGAATGCACTGGTGAAGTGAGCCAAATGATTCTCTAGTCATAACCGTAAGTTCTCGTTCAACTGTGAAAGGAACTAAATGGAAACATGTATGTTTTTCTAATGATGAAGTATGCTTTAGCGGCATAGATTATTTCACTAATATTTTCATTTATAATATTATAGAGATTAATCCCAGATGTGAAAAGAGCTATGCCGCACAGCAACAGTCCAACGGTCTGTACGTCAATTTAGAATCAGTTCTGCCTCTGTTCTGTGTCACTTCTCCCAGATTCTGTGGTAAATTTGATGTTTGTTGAACAATGGCACATAATTCTCGGTGAGGAAGTTGCTCGTTAAACTGTGTTTGAAGAGTGTTGTTAATGAAAAAAATGCTAAAAAGTAAGATTAATAATATTATGCATCTCTTGTAAATTCTTGACAAGAAACCATGAGATTGAGAATGTCAGTATAAAATTAGGTTATGTGGACATAATTATGATTTTATAGATTTTGTGAGAATTATTGTTCTTCTGCATGTTTGCATTCTCATTAAGTCTCAAGAAATGAGCACAATAATTACTGAAATAAAATGATTATATACGAAAATAGTTCCACAATAGTTTCAATTTCTAGATTCAAGTGAAGAAGATCCGTTTAGTGAATCAAACTCAGATGAAGATCTCAATTATTTAGATGAAAATTTTCTGTTGGATTCTTCTGAAAGCGAAGAATCAGAACCTCAGAGACGAAAGAAAAAAGCATAAGAGAAAACACTAAACAAGAAATTGTAGATGGAACGATAGACAATGATAAAGAAGTTGCATGTCATCCGCAGAAACAGCTAACAAGAAATCAAAAACGTTTGCCAAACACTTGAAAAGGAATAATCAAAAACAGCTCAGACTTGCAGGCAAAGAACATTCATCTCAAAAGGAATACTGTGAGAGCAAAAAAACCGTGAAAACGGTGTTTTGTAAATGTCACTATAACTGCAATCAGAAATTCAGCTCGCAAGAAAGGAAGCAAATATTTCAGAGCTATTTATCTCAAAGAGGAGAAGATCTAGATGGAGCTTCATTAGCAAATGTGTAACCAAGGGAATACTGCTTTAAGAAGACCATTTACACTAATTTACTCCTTGACATCTGGTAATGGAAAACAACAAGTTTGCAAAACTTTTTTTGGGTAGTTTAGATATTTCTAATTTCAAAAGTCAAAACTTCCATGAAGAAAACTTTAGATAGTGGAATAGTAGAAGGCGATAGAAAAGATTCGAATCCCAGAAGAGTATAAGGATATTGTTCGAAACTATATAAATTCAATTCCCGTTATTGAATCACATTATTGTAGGAGTTCTTCAAAGAGGTCGTACCTCCCAACAGGATTATCCGAAAATCGTTTGTATCAAGGTTACTTCAAATATTGCAAAAAACACCAGGTAGTCCCTGCTACTTCTTCACTTTACAAGCACATCTTCACCAATGAATTCAACTATGGTTTCCACAGATCGAAAAAAGACCAGTGCGACAATTGTGATCAGTTTAAGAATAAAGCAGAGGAAAATTGAAGTGTCAAGATGAATATGATTTACACCTTCTAAGAAAGAGAGAAGCTCGAGAACAAAAAGTTCAAGACAAAGAACGAGCCCATAAGGAGTCCAGTTTTAGGTCATACACCATGGATTTGGAAAAAATTTTGCTGACCCCCCAACTAGGAATTGGGCAATTGTATTACAAGAAGAAATTCAAAACCTATAATTTCACTGTATATACTCTTGCTGATAGAAATGTCATAAATTATATGTGGCATGAAACTGATGGAACTAAGGGATCATCAAAAGTGGCAACATGTTTGTGGGAGTTACTTTCCAATTTACCTCCAGAAGTTTCTGAAGTCACATTCTATTCAGACACTGCCTCTGGTCAAAACAAATACTATTTTAGCTGCTATGTTTCTGAGAGCTTTGTCTGTATTGGATAACTTGAAAGTCATCAATCAAAAATTCATGGAGGCTGGGCATTCCAAAATGGAATGTGACAGTGTCCATTCTACCATTGAGAATAGGGGAAGAAAAATTAAAATATTTGTTCCAGACCAGTGGTACACACTTGCAAGAGGTGCAAAAATAAGTAACCCTCCCTATGTAGTGAGAGAAATGAACTACACACAATTTCAAGATTTCAAAGCGTACAGCCAAAAGTTGATAACTAATAAAAACATAAATATAGATGAAATGCTATGCAGTGGTTAAATGTTAAATGGTTGCAGTATCGAAATGATTCACCATTTTTGATTTATTATAAACACAACTTAAGCGATAATGAATTCAAACAATTGTGCATTAGAAGATCTACCCGTAAGGAACATACTGTACATGATGTTAGACAACTGTATCAATCGCGTCTCCCAATTGACGAGAAGAAATTGAAAAGATTTGCTATATTTATGTAAATCAAATAAAATACCGCCTAATTATCATCAGTTTTACCAAAGCCTAGACAGCTTAAAGTACCAATGCTAATAATTCTGCTGAGTAGATTCAGTGATAAATATAATACAATAAATACGTTTTTGAAGATTTGTTTTTTATTCTCACGCACTTAGCTCTCTTTACTTTTGCATATTACAATTGACTTATGGTTGCAATTATTATGATGGTGAATAGATCTAAGTACTAATTACCCAATTATCAATAATGATACAATGTTTGTTAATTTTTTCTTAATTGAGTGTCAACATAAAGTGTCTGTGAACATCTCGGTCAAATTTCATTACATTCAGTAAATAAACAATGGGAATGTGAATTAACTTCTGTTTTTAAGTGAAGAGCAGAAACCTAAATGTCGTTTTTCTCTAAATAGTGATTGTGTGGCTTAGCTCTCTCTGGTCCTCCAAGACGACGAACGTATTATATGAAACACGTATCACCCCACTCTTTCATAAAAATCTAAACAATTGTCGGATCAATTTCTATCATAATAAATTCTTTTGGCATCCTCAGAATATTTTTTAAATATTTTTAAAAACTCTTGAAAAATTGTTAGCAAAATTTTTTGTTAGAATTCTTAAATTTCGCTTTCCCCGACTTTGAACATCAAATAAAATCTAAACGAATTGTCTGCTCAATTGCCATCATAACAGATTATTTTGGCACTCTCAGAATATGTTTTGAAAAGTCTTCAGAATTGTCATCAAAATTTAGTTAAATAACTTAAACAAATTCTCGGTCGATTTCTACCATATTCTTTTGTTACCGTCAGAATATTTTCTAAAGTTTGTCAAAATTCGTCATAATTTTAAACCTCAGAGCTTGGTTAAAGGTTGTAGCACTAGATGTCAAACAGCTTATTTATTAACATTGTTGTTCATAACATTTTTAGTTTTTTATCTCTACTACATTTATTGCTCTTTCCACTTCCTTTTTGTCTGGTCTAGTTAATACATATATTGCTCATATTATATTCTAAATTTCTATTATCACCAAATAATCACTAAAATGTAGTTTCTTTATATTTCTAGTACTTGGTGCTCTTCTGTTATAAAAAATTAAACAAATCATGTTTGTGATCGTGTAATTATTTTTGTCTATTATATTGTATTTTGTTTGATTTCGATTTTTATGTTTCTTTCTCTCATCCATGAGATTTAGAATGTCTGCTTATCATCCATCCTATTTTTTTAATCACACTTTTGTTACTTTGGAATATTCTTTTTTGTTTTTTAAGCTTTATATCTTTTATTCATTTTACCAGTCTATTTATTTCTGTCATTTTTATTGTTAAATTGATTATCTATTTTATGTGTGGCACTTCTATAATAGCTCTGGGTTTATCAGTTTTTTTCTGTTTAATAACAATAATCCGTTGATACATCTCCTCCGGGATAAAATTTTTTTCACGGTATTCCTGATTTTTGTTGTTTTATTCCGTTTCATTTCTTGAATGGCGCATTGTATTTTTCTGGCTTGTACATAATTTCAATGTTTCATGTACCTATTCTGTGTATATTTTACCCTTCCATTTTTGTAGCAGTTGACCGGAAGATTCTTAGTACCCTTGTCACATTTAAGGGGCGCCCTCACTTGAGGTTCATGTATGTTAGGCAAAACATGATTATCCTGAAGAGATTAATTTGGTGGCTTCTCGTTGTTTTTCCCATCTCCGCAAAGAAATTTTTATGTTTGTTTTAGCAGTTCTTTTCAATAATCAATACTGCACCCTTCTTATCAGCTATTGGTTTGCCCAAAGTATTTGATTTTTCTGGTACCTTCCATATCTGGAAAGCGTTACCCTATTTTCCACCCGAGGAAAAGCCGGATGGGGTTCCAGTAATCCACACAAAAATTCAAAACACCAAAAAAATTTGTTCCGGACCTTCAATGTCGTATAATAACTAAAGAGGGTATCGAATCGTTTCGGCCGTAATAATTTTTTTTTTGAACTCAAACTGTATTTCCCAAATAGTTCTAAAGATAGTTTTGGAAATAATTCTAAAAACTCTAAAAGAAATAGTATATACATTCGTATGAAATTATAGAGTAATAAAAATGATTATACATCATAAAAACTGAATTTTCAATAAATTGGGTATTGTTCATAGATGATTTTACGTAGGTAAACACATCCATAAATTACGCTGTCAATGGCATCAACTAGACAATCCAGCGATTTTTCCCTCTCATCTGCAGATCCGGAAGTGAAGAACTATGTGTTTTTGTAAAACAATAACATCTACATTATGATCCATCACCATGCGTGAGGGTAAATCACATTTATCTTTCTTAGAAATGCTTTTTAATATTAAACTCACAGATTGTCAATTTGTTACCCAAGAAAAGTAGGCACCCCTATAAAGGCTCATTTTCAAATAAAAATATTAATATTTTTTTTAACAACTTTTATTAATTACTATTTTTGGCAGATGTATATACAGTATTAGTATTTTTAACGCCACTTGTCCATTGTAATATTTGTTTCTGATTTAAAAGGGATGATAATTAGATTTTCCTACTCCTGGGTAAAAGTATAAAAAATGGAGTTACGCAGTTGGCCAATTAAGGCGACGAATAGTATCTGAGAATACTATGTTTATGCATTTTGATTCCACAATTGTAAACACACCTATATATTTGTTTGAATAGGTAAATGTATGAGTTCTTGTCATTTGATTAGTCTGTTAAATGTACATTCAATGCTAACAAATTTATTTATACAAGTTACTGGATGCTGTACATTGAGATACGAATATACCTTACACTAAAGAAATATTTATAAATCAGTTCATGTCAATCAGTGATAGAGCTTTCGATACGGTAATCAAGAAACGATTTCTTAAGTGTAAACTGAACGTTGTTTTATACTGTTCTTTCTAAGCCAAAATCATCATGTAACCACATTTTATTTCCAAATGTAACAACAATTTAAAAATCTACTTGTAACTATAATACAGTGTCAGCGTTGATAAACTATCAGTAAAAACAACTAGTCCTTAAAGAGAAAGCCCAAATATTATCAATCTACTAAAGAAAGTTCATGGAAAAGTGTTTCCTTGTTTTACAAGAAGGCACGATCCAGAAAAACTGCCCGGCAAAGGAATGGAATTGTTTCAAATGTAAAAAGTAATGTTAATGAATTAGAAGAATCAGAGTGGTGAAATGAAGAAAACATAATTCGCTATAGTCTTAGGTGATCTGCTATTCTTACAGAGAGAAAAGAAAACCAGAACATGCGTCTTTAGAAGTCGGAGGTAAAGAAATTGTTTTTGAAATTGATAATGGTGCTTGTCGGTCGGTAATGCACATGTTATAAGTTATTTACAAATCAAGTCTGGAAGAACTTTTTGTTACATGAGCGCGTTTAAAGCATCGAGAGAATAAAGTTTCTAATAGTCAATTCTGTGTTGGGTCACAACGACAAAATCTTAAGCGGGGAAATTGTCTCGATGGAAATTTCTTTCAAGCAAATGAGCTTTAAAAATTTTTGAATTTTTTTTTAATTGCAGAATTGCAAAAATACGCGACAGAAGGGGCCATTTTTATAGGTTTCCGAAAAACTGGGTAAAAATTATCATATTTAAGCGGAAATTCACCTCAATGATACCTTTCAGTATGCTGGAACAAGTGTGCAAAAGGTGAGCCTCCACTTTTTGTATGGCTGCCTATTAACAAAAATTCCACCTGTTAAAGTACTCACTCCAGTACCTTCAAAACACAAATTTCAAGTAAAAATATGAAATAGTTTAGCTGTAGTCATTAATTATGTAAAAGTCAAATTATCTCGACTTCTATTGGTCTTATCGGGACGTTTTTTTAAATTTCATGATTTTTAAGCGCAAACCAATAGTAGCTATTTGCATTACTTTACGCCAATAAACAACGCCGATATTTTATATAGCAAAATTTAAATTGTTTTAAATAAAGTCAAATTTTTAGAAAACAAAATTTTTATTTTAAATTTATAAAGTTGTACATCGCTACACTTTTCATTTCCGATTAAAGTGCATCAAAGTAAGTTCACCTGTTCAAACGTGAGAACCAATTGCGCTCCGGTTTACATAAATAATTTATATAATAGGCAAGCCATATAAAAATCTGGAGGCTCTGCCTTATGCAAACACTTGTTCAGCATTACTGAAAGGCATTTCTTCATTGAGTGAATGTCCGCTTAACTATGATAATTTTAACCCAGTTAATGGGGAACCTATAAAATGGCCCTTTTGTCATGTGTATTTGGTAATTTTGCTCATTCTTTCCTTCCTGAATTGTTAATTTTTCCTCAAGTTTTGTCGTTTGACTAACACAGAAGGAGTTATTGAAGAAAACTTACATGTGAAACGTTTTGGAGTTATATTTGCACAAAAAGGCGAAGCGGGCTGAGAGCTATCTTAGAGACTTTATACACTTGTTACGGGATATCATAAGAATTTCGATTAAAAAGTTCCAGCTTTTGCGCCGTGAACTCAATATCTAATCTCCTGACTCCCTGACTAAGCAGAAACTATTATGAAAATAGGCCAACTAGGTTTGACTTTTTAAAACCTTTCAGTAGAATTTTGAACCCAGAATATAAATTTGTACATCATTGTCAATTAAACAATAACAGAGGTATTCTATTCAATTTAAACATATTTATAAAGGTGAATAGGGATTTTTAAAATACAAAGTAAATAGCATGGTCTTATTGGCCTGTCTAAAAATGTTTGATTGATATTATCAACAAACGATTTGAGTTTGAAACCATTTATTTAATTCTTGTTTATCGGACCTACACACTTAGTTGGCAATATGTTGAAACAACTGCAATTGTGCTAATGCTAATGCGCATTGTAAAATTAATTTATAATTGCATAATGTATCTGTACCACGCAATAAATACAGAGTGGAACAAAAAGTCTGGAAACGCTCAATTATCTCACAAATGGTAATGACTGCCAACATTTTGGATAAGTATATTTTAGATACTGTAGATTCCAGGATTTGACATCTGCAATGTTGCCAGATTTACCAGTTTTCTCTGATATTATTACTAACCTTGGTTTTTTAATTAGATCACCCTGTATATTGTATCATTATTGAAATGTCCCCTTCAATACGAGTTTAACCATAATGTAAACACCTCAATATTTGATATAAAGTCGGGAAGGTCTTAAATTAAATAAAACTGTCCGCAATATAGAATTCAAGTAATTAAATCTGGTACATTGTAGAGTATCAAATCTGGATCTGTATCCCAAAAATATACTTATCCAAAAATGTTGTACATGTTGTACAATTCTCGTACTACCCATTTGTGAGATAATTGAGTTGTTTCCACTTTCTTGTTCCACTCTGTATAAAATAACGTGACTTACCTGTACTACCACAATAAATGTAATATGCATACTGCCTTGGTTTCTAAATTGTAATCAAATTATACTATAGTTGGCTAACACTGATAGACGTATGAACAGCATAGTATTTATGCTGTAAATGTATTTTTTAATAAGTTTGTAAGAAAGAAATGTTTAAAATTTAAAAATATTCACGCGATGAGATTGAAAAGCCTACCGCTATGCCTAGCATGATCTCAAAATAATATTTGCTTATAACATGAAAAATATGTTTTGTATTAGTTTTTATGTATTTTTTTTAATACAAGAGAAGTAATTACATTACTTTTTAAAGTATAAAATTAAAAACTGAATCTCAAATTTAATTTTTGAATCAGGTATGTAATAAACAGTTTATAAGAAATCTATTAAGTATGGAAAATAGAATATTCAAGATAAAAACTATTAATTAAGATGTGCAATTATCACCACATATTTTGAAGTCTTCGTCATGTTAATTAGTAGCTGTAAAACAATTAATCAAAAATAACTGCAAACAATATACAATTCAATAATTTTTTTCGAAAAAATAAACACATGCCTGTAAAATTAAATACAATTTTGACAACAGTTGAGCGTAATTACTAACATTCTTAAAATTTTTTAGTTAAGTTCGCATTAATGGATAAAATATTTTTAAAACTTCGTTTTTAGTGAAAATGTTTTTAAACAAAAAGCACATTTTACTTGTGGGGTCACGCTAATTAATTGAACTTACCGCATTGACACAGCTGTCATGTCCTTTGGTGCGGGCCTGATTCAGCTTTTGTGCTGTCACTCGGTAACAAGAATATTGATTATCTTCACTAAAAATAATACTTTCGGAGCTGGTCAGTTTTTAAAATAAAATGAATAATTTAGTGATTTCAATCTTTGATACATCTGGAACAAATAAAAATTACGTTAGTTTTTTCTTATAGAGTTAATTTTAATGAAAGTATTAATTTCAAACAAACACTTAAGTAGTTGAATTACAATAACAAGTACTACATCCAAACAACATTGGAAATGACATTAAAGACCTGTGTCTGTAAAATACATAAAGCTTACAGTAAATATATTAATACAAGTTAGTACTTTTAATCTCGTACTCAATACCAGTTTTTGTTCGTAGAAAATTTATATAATTTTTCAAACCCTGATTTGACAAGTAAAGTGTGTTTACACATAAAATTTTGAAAATTTCTGGAAAGTCTTGACGACAAGTTGTCTTAAAAGTTGAGCTGTTCCATTGATCAAGCGTTTTCTGGCGACTTCTACACAATGGTTTTCGAACCTCATTCGAATGTATTCAACTGTAGCCTTATCTTGAATAAATTACTGATTGCTTTTAATTGTTTTTCATCTTTTTTGAATATCATCCATACCGTATAAAGCGTAGCGAAATCTCGTACAGTATCTTGAAAACCAAATCAATGAGGAAAAACAATTTTTTAACAAAATCAATCTTAATAATGGTTAAATATAATGTACATATTTCGAAGTATTTTACTAACTGTTGCGTATAATTAAGTTTTATCGAAAGTTGATTGTGTTACGAAAGTTTCAATGTCCAGTTGCAATATCGATCTACTGGTAAGTTTGATTAATTTGCTTGGACTATGAAAAATGATACCAACTACTACCATGTTGCTGAGTTGGACTTTTTTAGTAAATTTTTGAGTTTATTTAAAACATTTTATATATGACAAATATTTTATAAAAAATTCAAATCAAACAAGACTCTTTTTTTCATCAGCAACGATAATATACGAACATTACGAAATTAAATACATTAAAGTTTTTATAAAACTTGAACTTTTTTCAGATTAATCTTTGAAATAAAATTTCATCAACTAATGTATGTACTTAGATAAAAGTGTTTTTCTTTTCGGTCCCAAGACGTATCGTTAAGTTGCTACTTTCTAACAAAGACTGTTAATTAAAGACTTATATTTGAATGCTAAATCTCTTTTAGAATTTAACCTGTTTGAAGGATGAATGTGCTTGTAAGAAAAACGCGTCCCTAGTTTTAACTAAATAAGAAATCTACTGTTCTACAACAAATTGTTTACTCACTTTCTATATATAAAATTTTATTTCTTCCGATTTAGGTCAAAAACCAATTATTCTAAAAATATTACGTAATTTTCTTTAAAATTCAAGGCAAACAAGAGATTATATTCTCAACATAAATCTTCAACATTTGAAAACAAAATCGCGTGTTCAGAAAATCTATTAGTTTTCTTTTTGTGTTTAACCTACGCTTTTTCGTAAACATTTATTTTATTTGTTTTGTTAACAAAACATACCCAAATTAACCATTTTTCACACATTGTATAAAAAATATCAAAGACGTTCTTTCTCAACCATCATCATTATAATAATTTCAGCAAGTAATAAAAGTAGTTTTTATGTGTAAATAAATTATTATTTAGTAACGATTATTCTAAATTAAATAAATCAAATATTTATCGAAATCTAAATTAACTTTTGTGTTTTTTACTTATTAATTTTTGCCTCTTCTACCAATTTTTGCAACTTTAACACCTCTACTTATTTATTCAGCCAATTTTAAAGATTTGTTTATAACTGCAAAATATTTATGAAAAAATTTTAAATTTATTTAATTTCCAATTTACATACTTATTAAGTAAAGATATAATTTTTAGTAATAAACTGTAAAACTAATATATTCTCCAAACACATAGGTTTTTATTATCCATGGTATTATTAACCAATTCTGAGCTTCTTTGAAACAAAAAAATCGTAATTCAGGTACATCTACTAAAATTTGTTGTCCAGTGGTTTGTTCATTTCCTATTAGTCAATAAGAAAGTTTCAATTGGCAAAACAATATGGGAAACATTTTGGTGTAGTTTTGATGTATTAGTTCTATAGTTTGTTGGGATGGTTGACTGCTATCTTAGGGTTACCAACAATGTAAACTAACTAATAAATGTTTATATGTCAGCCATAATAGGCTTATATCCTTATTAAATTGTTACGATTTCAATTTTATAATTAAATTCAAATCCTTTTCAGACAAAAATCTGTAAATAAAAATAAAAATGAACAAAAAGCTACATAATAATAATAATTATCCTGACTAATTTACGATTCAAAATTAGACCTTTGAAGAGTCAACTATTTACATAAAATTATTATTTTTACAAAGTATGTAAAGATGGCGCAAAAGTAAGATAATTAAATTTGGCAGAAGGTTTTAATTTTTTGTAGTTTAAATAAAGTTCGAAAAGCCTAGTTTTGAATATTAATTAATAGAGTTTGAGTTTGTGGTGTAAATGTAAATATTTTGGAGCATAATTAAAATGTACTATTGTTATCATTAACATTACAAGGGATGAATAAGTTGTTTATTCTTAACTGAGTGTTTTCCTGTAATAACAACATTGATACAAAAAAAGTAGGTTTCATGGAAATTACTTTAAGTCTTCATTTTTAAAATTTCTGATGTTTTAACAATATAAAATCCCATCAATACAGAACAAGTAAGTTGGATAAATACCACTTTCGTCATTTAAATCTAAAACTAAATTGATAAAAAGACGAGAAAAACACTCTTTACAAGCTAAATTTAGTAGAGAAACTAATTTTATGTTTAATATGTTTTCGTCAATTTATTACTTGTGTAGAAAAAAAATCAAATATAATGAACAGAGATGTATTTAAATTCTAATTTATTATCAAGACAGGTAAAAGAGTGGTATAAGACTTTAAATGAAGTTTGTACAATAATTTATAAACGAATAATGGATCCAATATAATGTATTGGAATTATAATGATATTAATAAACAACTCACTCAGTAGAGATAGTTCAAATATTCTGGTGATGAAACCAACCAAAATAACAGAAAAATTATTTATTTTGTAATAAAATAAGTTAGAAGAAACACTACAAATATGGTTTGTAAAAACTGTCAAAAAAATAAGAGAATGAACGTTGGTAAGCGTAATACTCATGAAATTTAAAACTTGGACACCACACTTTAAATGTAAACAAAATTTGCACATTGTGAAGCGGGCTTAAGGGTACATTTATAATTCTAACAGCAGGCAGTCCCAGCAGGGGTTATCTTATAGAAGGACTGTAGAATGAATCATTCACTAAGCACGTGTTTTAGAAAATAGGTAATTTCATGTTGCTTACTTAATTTTTTTCTTTAAAGAATATATTTGAAGGTATCGCTAATTAAACACCATAGCTCGATTAATTATCGAATCAAAATTTTGTTTAGGAAATGTTTACAAAATAAAATTAGAAATAATTTTGATTTAAAAACGTCTACAAGCAATAACTTTTTAAATTAAATCAAAAACTAAACATGGTTATTTGGGCTGACTGATTATTACTTATTTTAAATAAATCTAACCTACTAATTATTATAAGTTATTAAAAAAAATCATTAAACTCTATTCATAATATTTAGTCCTTACAAAATGTATATTTTATGACGTTTCATTTTTTCTGTAGTTAATATAAAAAGTGAAAATAAAAACTAAGGCAATTCTTATTGTCAACGTATATATTTAGTTTTTGACAAGAATTTATTACATAATTATAATTAAGATACCAAGTTATAGTTTAAAATTAAATGAAAACTTTTTTTTTTAAATAAAGGTATTACTATATAAATAAATATAAGAAATCAATAATGGGTGTGACCTCCATTATTATTGATACATTCTTGGAGGCGTCTGCTCATTGACGCTATCAAGGTATCAATATAATTAATATTAATCGTTTCCCATGCGGTATCAATGGCTGCAATTAGTGCATTACGGTTTACTGGTATAAAATTTGGCCCCTTGTTGTCTTCGGATAACAGCAAGTATTCGAGCCCAAACATTTTCGATAATGTTAAAATCTGGGCTTTTGCTGGCCAGGGATAACAGCTCCAAGTTATTTTCTCGTATCCAATTAATTGACGTTTGAGGTTTATTGTAAACTAGTGGTGACTCCCGCAATTGTTATTTTTGCCATGTTCAAAAAATGAGGTAACCTTGTAATACCAATTATCTTTTGATTGACAAGCCCTTAAAAAATTTTAACAGTTAATTTTTTTACTTGAAATTTTGTTCTCATTCTTAAATGACGTTATGTAATCAGTTAAATATTATAAGAATGAAACAGTCAGTGTAAAATAACGGTATTATGTAACATTTATTGAAAAATTAATATACAATTTTGAAGATCAATCTCTCATAATTACTATGGACTATCTAATTTATTATTCCACGTTAATTTTTGTTTTAGAAATTTCCTACGATTCTGGTTTATTCAAAGTCAAATTACTACTATCCGAAAAAGTGCACAATAAAAGAAAACGTTATGAACTAGATAAAATAATACGATGTCATGGACATTAAGTATTACGTTTAGTACGCTACCATTGCGAGCACTAAACTTGTATGGACTCATTACAAAAACAAACTACTATTACAATAAGGATATTCAAAAGAATACTATGGAGAAGATAAAGACAAAAATATGTTACATTTTTTAATTCTTTTGCCAATAATATCTTTTTTATTACAGTTTTGATCAATATGGCTTTAGCACTAGATCACAAATTTACAAATTCTTAAAGTTTTAAAAATTTATAAATACCCATTTTGTGTAAACGAAATTTCTATAATTTATTAATTTTCCATGAAGTTATAATTGAAAACCCTTAAACTTAAAAACAATGTTTTAAAATAGTTTTTTAAAAGCATATTAGAAAATATATACGGTAATAGTAACTAACAAAAAAAATTATAAATTAATGAAAATAGTTTACTACAGGGTTGCGTTCAGCAATGTCACTCCGGGTTACTCTGGTGAATTTTGCCGTTCAGAAACAATCAGTTCGGTATCAAGGTACACTACTCTGAAGCATTCATAAATTTCTAGAGATTTTATCATAGTGTCACTTTATTCGCCGCGGTTTATACATTGTTGAAAGTTACCCGACATGCGCAGTCTGCGATGATGATACTGTCAACTGTCAACTGGTGGAGTCTAATTTCCATATTTTCCCGCAATATTTAAGTTAAATATTTTCAATGTTATTTTCTGTACTATTTTTCTATGTTCCATATTATTATCACTTTCACACAATGTTCGTTACCTGTCAACTCAAAAAATGTGCTTTGTTTGCTTCTTCTTTCTCTTTCTTTAGGCACAGCCTGTTTAACTTTGACTTTTATGGTGGTGTTTCTACAGTTTCTATAGTCTCAGTCGTTATTTGTCAACTGTCAATGTCAACATTGTCAGTCGTTCATAAATGATAGTAATGTAATCGTTACGTTAGCGAGCGGTATTGTCGAGTCACCTCCGATCACATTCACCCATGATCATCTAAGTGTTTTCTGAACGCAGCCTAGAGTTCGTCCGTAAAGTGGAAAATTTTAAAGTTTTATTATTTATTTGACGTTTGGGTGAGGGTGCTGAATTTAATGATAAATTGTCAGTCAAATTAACGCCAATTAGTAAATATGAAACAGTGGTCAGGTGCCTATCGTGCCTTGTGGTTAATATTCCGCGTTATGAGCGGGTACCGTCTATTCATGCAATTATGTTATGGGTAGTTCAAAGTTTGAAGAAACTGGGTCCACATTAAATTTAAAACATAAAGCAGCAGCAAGAAGTGTTAGAACCATTGATCCATCGAATCTTATATAAGGACTTAAATTTAACCCCTATAAAATTCAAATTGTTCAAGAATTAAAAGATGCTGATTTGGTTACTCGCATGAATTTTTGTCAAGAAATTTTGCAGCGTTTGGATGGTGACTTGAAACCTTAATCCACCATATGCTTATGTCAGATGAAGCCCATTGTCTTGAACGGCTCCATATTGGAGCGCTGAAAATCCACTTTCAGCAGCTACATGAAAAACTGTTGCATAGTCCGAATGTGACAGTATGGTGTGCACTTTCATCTTCTGGGCATTATTGGACCATTCTTTTTTTCGTTAAGTCGACGAGCTTAAACGCAGCAAAACGTTATCTGCAGTTCGTTACACACATGGTCAGATAGACAATTTTGATACAAGAATTGGTTTGATTTCTCATATTGTATACTTCCCAATAAGAAGTGCTACTTAGTGTGTATTGCTGTTTTAAGCAGAACTTTTTTCCAATTCGCATCATATCCAAAATGCAAACATTATTTAGCCGGCTAGGATCTCCTTCTATAGTCTGCAGGCGACTTTTTTTCTTTGAGTTGGCTCAAAAGCAAGGTGTACGTCAGGCGACCGCAAACGCTACCGAAACTAAAACTAAAAATTCAAGAGGAAGTTGATCTTATTATACCGAAATGTTACGGAAGAGTAATGGAAAATTTTCTCAAATAAGACTACAAGAGGTGTAGATCGTAATGGTACCCAATCTGTCAAGTGTTGTTTTTCAAAATAAAATGGCGAGTCTAACTGAACAAAAATCTGAAAACATTTGTTAAAAGAAAAACTTATAGTACAGAAGTTTCTAAATTTTCCTGCTTCACTGACAAATCCATGTATAAAACGTCATCATAAACACTTCTCTGACGTTTAAAGGTTATGTAAATTCAGTATTTTGATTGCCTGAGTTATTATACAAACAGCATGCTTCATTTGACTTCAAATTCCTAAATATTGTAAACTATTTTAATTCTTGAAATTTAAAATAGTATATTACTCACTTCGAGGAGGAAAAGATTCATTTTCT
Source organism: Abscondita cerata (assembly GCA_030710515.1). Classification (NCBI taxonomy): domain Eukaryota; kingdom Metazoa; phylum Arthropoda; class Insecta; order Coleoptera; family Lampyridae; genus Abscondita; species Abscondita cerata. Next base: position 102,706 of record JALBCR010001758.1, on the reverse strand, counting down.
GTTGGGAGAACAAATTTACCGAGAAACACAGCGACCAGGGTAAATTTTATCTCGAAAAGAATACATTGAAACTTTTCACCAAGATTTGTCACTATTCTATTCACAATGAATAATTTTTGTTCAAAAACTTGTCAAATTTTGGTAGGTAACTTGTAACAAGTATGCAAGCTATACTATTTACTTAGCACTTTTTATCCACAATTTTTTTGTGTATCCCTGTTCTTGGCTTTGAAGTGAATTCTTCAACCCATGAAGAGAAATTCCTACAGTCCAAAAGTTAGAAATAAATACTATTTCTGATTAGAAAGAATGTAAATAACAGAAGGCTTTACTATCATAGAAATGAAATAATAATAAAATCCAGAATAAAAATAATAAAAAAAACAAAGAACTTTCTAAATTATTAAATACGTTAAGACATTTTACTGTTTAGGTTAATATTAGTAAAATTACAATATTATACGTTGGAAATAGGGGTTTCCATTACTTTCTTTGCACACTTAATTTGCGAAAGTTAAAATTGCAACTTGCTGTCCATAGTAATGTTCCCTTTAGTTCGGTTTCTTAACGAAAGCGTTCTATCTCGAAGTGAAACAAATAATTTTTCTGTGAAAGCTTTCAGTTCCAGATAAAGTCGTGAAATTATAATAATTTCAAATTTTTGATACGAATTTTATACTTTAACATGAACGCATAATGTAGAAAAAAATATAAAATACTTATTACAGTTATCCATAACATCTACATGCCTTCTATGTGATAATACTACACGCTTTAAAGTTTTGCGCAATACTTAAAAGAAATAACTTACTTCTTAATGTACTTCTAATATTTGATTATTAGAATTTCTATTATTTTTTAATATTACTTAATTTTATTTCATTATCAATTAAGTTATTAACCAGTTAACGAAATGTGACGTAAATTCTGTTTTTTTCCTAATAAACAATTATTTTATTTGATTAGGTACTAAATTTTAAACGATGCACTTAAAATAATTTATGACATAATTTATCTCATGGTAGGATAAGGATTTTTAGTTTTTATATTATTAAAGGAATGTTAACATTGACTTTAAAAAAGAAATTTCACATTGTAGCGCATAAAATAGGGCATTAGAAGTTTAAATTGAACTATTCAAGCACGGTGCGATAATTATAATTATCATCTGCCGTCGCCATCTTGGTAGAACAATAATTTATTGTTCCACATCCTTAAATGAAAATTGCGTCTCAATCCAGTGGCAAACAGAAGCATACTAAACTAATAAAATACCGTAAACGATCTTAATTTGTATTTATTTTGAATTAATCTTCATAAAAAAAAATTCTTAAAATCTACTAACAACAAGCTTATCAAATGGTTCCATTAATCAACCTATTTGAAATAAATGTAAAAGTTCTTTTTCATTTATTTTCAACTGTAAAATAAATAATAAATATTATACAGGGTGGTCCGAATCGATTGTAGGAAACTTAAAAGGTAGAAAGTATAATCGGAAAATAAAGGCCGAAGTGTTATATAAACTGGTGGCTGAAAAGCTTTAATGTACTTTTCCAATTTCTTAAATTTCCTACAATCAATCTTGGATCTTTCCTGTATAGGAGAAGTTGATGATAAAAATAAAACACAATGGTTGTTTCTTAAGTTCAGTGACGTTTTTGCCTTCAGGCTGGCTATGGCTCTTTCCAGACGCTACGTGTCTGATTATTAATAAATACCACATAAATGACATTTACTGTTCAATCTACCAAAAAATATATTTTAACCAGGATAAAGCATGTAGTTACGTAATCATGCTGAATTCTGATTAATAATACAATCACGTGATCATTATATGTTATAGCATCTGGGTAACGAAACTCTCTAAATCAGTATTGAAAAATTGATTAAGATTTCGCGATATAATATAAATAGTCAATCACTCCTAGTATCTTGTTCAATAATGGAGACAAAGATGAACAATGTGACTTTCTTTTGATATAGCGGGTGGTAAAAACGTAAAAATCAAATGTAAGCCACATGGTGTACAAAACACTTTACACGCAGACAGGTATCTACATCGCTTTATCAGACCACCCAAGTTACAAAGTACGGAATCATCAGTCTACATCCAACATCAGAAATGAATAAGATCTCTGAAGAAGGTCACTGGGATAGCCGAACGTTGGGAAGAAATTCCAATCAACGGTGGTCCTTAGACCCGCGAATCTATACGACCTTAGTTTACATTAAATGTCATAGAGAATACTACGGTAATTCCTACATATCACATTGAAAATTTTAAATTTGGTACCGATTTGAATTTTAACTAAATTCTCATCACCAAAATTCTTATAGTGTTCTTAGAGCTTTGAAACGCACACCAGACTTAAAAAAAATCGAAATGAATAAAATGTACAACCTATAGACCCAAACTTCTTATTGGTCCAATAAGTTTGCTCAGTGTTATCTATAAGATTTTGAAAAAATTGTTTTTTTTAATTAATCCATTAATTGAAGAGAAATTACCGAATTGAACAGGCATGTATTTCCTGTTCCGGTTGAAGTTGTTAAAATGAAGTATTGCCATTAACAACGTAATATCGAAGCTGAATTTCAGAAAAAACTTAAAACTGGAGTTGTTTTTTAGACTGAACTGCTGCAAACGATACCGTGTGGAAAGAAGGTTTACTTTTTAAATTATTTAACGTTATTCCGTATGCCAAAATGTTTTTTTATTAAAAATATGTTATCTAATCGAAAGTTTTTTTTGAAAATAAAAGCAGTGAATTTAGATTTTTAAATAATGGTCTTCCACAGGGATTGGTTTTTGCACCTATTCTTTTAATGCATATATTTTTGATCTTCTTTCTTTATGAAATTCGTCTACGCCGATGATACAGCAATTTTATTTCAACGTTCGGATTTTTAAATTGAAAGAAAGCTATCTGATTATTTGATTAGATGTAAAATTATTGCAAAAATGGCAAGTATGCCCTAATCTTAAAAGATAGAGGTTTGTTGTTTTCTATTTAAATAATAAACAAAAAAGTAGAAAACGTAATGTTGTCTTTAATAATACTAAGTTACACCATAATTTTAACCCAGTTTACCTGGGAGTAGTAACTTTAGACACGTTTTTAATTTACAAAGATCAATTAGAAAAGGTCAAAACACAAAATAAAAACAAAAATAATGTCATTCAATAATTAGCTGAAACAACTTGGTTTAGTCTACAGCAAATTATTATGCTCCTGTCTGGTTGAATAGTTATCATACAAAAAAGTAGATGCCCAATTGAATTGCACTATGCGTATAACTAGTGGAACCATTAAATCTACTCCTCTCAATTGGCTTCCTGTTTTTTGTAATATTACTCTATTGAATATTTGACGAAAAGCTGCGTTAAAACGAGAATGAGGTAAATGCCAACTTAACAAAACTTACCAATTTGGAATGACATTGAGAACCCTTCTGCTAAAAGACTTAAATCTCAAAGTCCTATATGGTTGCAAAACTACTTAACTAGGGCTTTTTCTAAAGTTGAAGAATAAAAAAATATGGTCTGAGTTCATGTTTTCAATAAGTATCTTATTGATGATCCAAAAATAGAAGTCCCGGGATTTGATCAAAAAAAAGTTGGTCAAAAGTAAATTCCATAAGAACCAGCCATTCAAAATGCAACTCTATGTCGTTTAAATGGGGTGCAATTTCTAATCCAAATTGTGACTGTGGAAACAAACCAGAGACTGTGGCAAATATTGTGAAGGATTTTCAATTAACAAAGTTTGAAAAATGATTGGTAAACATTTATAACTTAACGGACGAAGGACATCTGAAGTTAAGCAATATTTTGTATTCGCAATCCTGATTATCTGTTTTTCCATTTATTTATTTGTTATTTCTTTAACCTTATATATTTGTTTTTGTCATTGTCGTGACTAGCGCTTGAACCGGTCCATTATATGTCGTCATGCAATGGCAGCGCTGTTATATTTTATGTTGTTATTTACCTTCTATAATGTTAACACACTTAATCAATATTATTACGTATAAATACTAAGGTGGGTAAAGATTGGCATGTTTAGGTTTTAGTAGTTTTCCTAAACCTTAAAGCAAATGCTTTGCCAAGACGAACCAATCCATAATTGTACACGGTTTTGTCAGCATATTATACTGGTTTATACTGATCTTCTGGGGCACCATACATAACGCTTACATCACAATACAATAATTTATTTATTTATTTATATGCTACTGTACTGAAATACTTGGTTTGTTATCGGCAAGAGTGTTTTGCATTTGAAGTTATCGCTTTTGATAATGATATTGCATTTAAACATTCAATTGCCGTTACAGTTAACTGTTAGCATTTCTTAGTTTATACTATTTTACGTGTTCTTTATACACGAGATCTAATAGAAATGTGTAATAAATCGGGAATTTATAAAGGCTGTAACCATGTATACAGGTTGATTGTAAATTCAGGACCACTTGATTTACTCTTTATTATCCATGATAGACAAAAGTTTATTAAAAAAAGTTAGAAGTATATAAGATGAGTATTTTCCAAACTTTTCACAAAACGGCAGACTTTCGGTTTAAGCGAAAATGACATCAACATTATTTTTTTAAATGAATTATGTAGTATTTTTTAAACTAAAGTGATTCTTTGATACATTTTCTTTAAAAAACTATAACACAAGTATAAGCGCTAAAGTTAATAATAAATTAATTATTTATTATTCAAAATCTAAAGAGATGCTTTTGATTGGTACAATTAATCTTAGGAGGCTGTTAAAACAAACGTGCACAACTGTTATGTAATAGACAGTTTTTTTTGTTTAAATGCATAGTAATAAAGCAAAATTGTTGCAGTAATAGAGCACAATCTACCTACCAGTAATTGAATCGTGTTGACTGTATATTAATTAATTGGTTTAATTTAAATTTTTTTTCAGTATTTAATTAAAAACATGTGCAATAATAAAATTTCTAAATTTACGTTTATATAAAAAGGAAAAACAAAATAATGACACAATTATCGATTATTTAGGAGTAGTACTTATAATATACAAAATTTTTGTTTTGTTTATGAAATATATTTTTAAAGTGAAATTTTGAGTTTGTAAATTTGGTCTGTGACGTCATTATTGTGTTATTAAAGATTTAATATGCATTTCACACAGTATCTCAACAGTAGTAAATATTGGTGGTTTATTACTGTTTGATAAAAATATTTATCGTAAGTTGATAATTTTACGGTATGTGTGATTTTTTCCAGTACTTTGTATAAATAATCTAAAATTTTTGTCTTTTGTCGTTTACAATTTTTTTTGATTTTTTTAATTTTATATTTTGAAGGTTATTCATATTATGTATAAAATTCAATAGAATAATGTAAAATTTTTTTGCATCGATTTTTAATATTCTTGAGTTTTAAAATACTTTACAAAAATCTATAATTTTGTATTCAAAATCTTAATCCCGTGCATCTTTTGTAGACAAGTAAAGTAATGTAATTTTGAAAGTTCCAATAACTGCAACTACGATGAATTGTTTTTTGAAGAATTGCTGACGAAGAATTTGTATTTAAAAAACTTCTGTCGACTAATATTCACCTCACCGATCCATTTTTGGAGAACGGTTTTACAACAAATTTTTTTACTCTGTTTCTGTATATTGAAACATGACCAATAAAAACTAAAAATCTAATAAGTCTAGATATTGTTAAGAATTTACGAAAAATATTTCTAGATTTAAAACTTTATTCAACATAATTCTAATTTCAATAAGCTCCATTGGCACCAACGCACTTTACCAGTTTTTTGATGCTCTCAAGAATTCAATTTTTGGTATGCATTTTTCGATTTTTGTTGATTTTTTCGCTGGTATCAAAGTATGTTAACCAAACGAATCTTTTTTTTGAGCTATTTAATCAGGAAAAGTTAAACGGCTAAATTATGAGAGTTTATAGGGTTTATGCAATAGAACGATTTATTATAGAACCACCTGAACACATATGGTTAATTTTACTGTGTTTGATAGTTTGCTTACGTTAGGGCATGCATATTTCTTCAGTTTTTCGCTTATTTATGGAATCCCGCCATTTCTATAAGCATCATTGTTTAAGCTGGTAGTGAAGTAGTTATTTATGTTACCAGTGACAAAACACGTGATTTTTTGTAACAAATGTTACGTACTGTAATTTTTCTAATTTTGAAGAAAACAGTTTAAAAAGGAATTAAATTTATTTTGAATTTAAATCTAATCAAGTGAAATCGATGTTACCATAGTTACGACTATCAAAACGAATGTCAAAACAATATGACAAGTGATTTTAATCATGAAAAATGTCACTTTATAGGTTAAAATTAAAAAATTAAATTTTCTGCAACGCATTATTAATTTTGGACAAAAGAATAGCGACGAAATCGAAACAAATGTACCGTTGCCTTGTCAAACAATGTAATTATAAATTAGTGTTATGTCTTTCTAAATAATTCACATAAGCCCTTAGCATTTATTTATTTAACTCCAAAAATGACCATTGACTTTTCTGTGTCCTTGCATATATATATGCCACACCTTACAAGAAGCGCTTGTACCAACTTAACCTAATTCTACAACGTATAAATATACAGGGGCGAACCAAAGTGGGTTCGCACTCCATACACAACATTCCCCCTTTTGTTCATTTTACAGATTTAACCTTTGGGGCGGTTTTATTGTGCGCTGACTGCGCCTCAACGGTTCCACAGTACCAGCTCTAGTCGTGGATTGACTAACCGAAACATTTGTGTCACTGACTGACTGATCTGGACTTGCAACCCTTGGGCTTACAACCTGCGGAATATCCATAACAGCTATCTTATCATTATTTACACTCGTACTTAGTGTAGTGGAAGATGTTGACATTGGTCTTGCCACTGGCAACTCATCTATTGAAGGGTTTAACTGAACTTCTTCGACATAACTTTTTTAACGAATTTACATGCTTATATAATATTTTGTCTTCCACTTTGACCAAATACGTTACACCGCTTATCACCTTCATAACTACTCCCTCCTTCCACTTAACAGTACTTGTTGGACCCAAACCACCTACTAACACTTTTTCTCCCACAATGAACATTTGTGGATTATTATACCTTTCCGGTTCTTTTAACATTAACGTAGTGTTATTATTTGGTTTAAGCATATCTAGTCTCGTTCTAGGTTTAAATTTGAATAAAAATCATTAGGGCTACATCCTGTGGAATTTGGAGTATTCCGATATGAGAAAAGAAAATTAACTATTTGTTGTTCCAAACTTAAACTCAATTTGCATTAACACCTTTTCTAATACTCTTTTAACATTCCCTACATGCCTTTCGGCTAAACCATTCGATTGTGGGTGATAAGGGGTGATTTTAATGCATATATACCATTAACTTGGCAAAACTTTTGAAATTCTTCGGAATTAAATGGAGGACCGTTATCACTTACAACGCAATTTGGTATTCCTACAACTGAAAAGTTACTTTCAACTTTTCGATCGTTTGCTTTGCATTAGTACCCTCTGACATACTGTGAATATCTACCCACTTTGACTTACTGTCTACTATTAACAGGAACGTCTTAGTTTTAAAATGGAAAAATCCATATGCACCCTTTCCCATACATTAGCTGTCGTGGGCCAGGAGATCAACTTGGTTTCACTAGCACTCCTTTGAGTAAACTGACATATACGACATTTATTTATTAATTCCTCTAGACTATCGTTTAACCCTGGCCACCAGACGGCCGTTCTTGCCAACATTTTTGACCTAACAATTCCTACATGATCTGTATGAACTAATTCTAACACCTTCGTTTTCAACGACTCCGGGATTATTACTCTATTACCTGCCATTAGACATTTTCCCTCTATTGAAAGTTCATTACGTTTTAAGAAAAATGGTTTTAACAATGGATCATAAATTTTGTTTGGCCATCCCTTTGACAATAATCTTTAACTCTTAGTAAAACTTGGTCCTTTTCTGATTCATTCCCTATCTCTACACTAGACAAGGGGATTTCATCAATCAAATTAAAAGTGTTTATTGAGGACTCGATATTAGTAGGTTCATTCAGTGGTAACCGAGAAAGAGCATCCGCTTCTCTTAACTCTGACCCTTTTCGATATTCGATTTTATAGCTATATGCTGACAATATTACACTCCACCTGACTAATCGCGAGGCTGACATAACTGAAATACTTTTTTCTGGATTAAATATTACTTTCAGTGGTTGGTGGTCCGACACTAATATAAAGTGTCGACCATAAATATATTTATGGAATCTTTTACCCCGAAAATTATTGCTAGTGCTTCCCTCTCTATTTGGGAATAATTTTTTCTGCTTTGGATAATGTCCCTGACGCAAAAATATTGGTCTATCTGTTCCATTTATTCTGTGACTTAAAACACTACCTACTCCATATGAGCTTGCATCGCATGATATCACTAATACTTTACTTGGGTCGTAATGTACCAAGACTTGGTTTTCTTTATTAATATTTTACTAACTTCAAAGGCACTTTTACAAGTTTGAGACCAGACAAATTCTGCCTCTTTTTCTAACAATGCATATAATGGAGCTAGTTTTGACGACAGCATTGGAATAAATCTTGCATAATAATTTAGCAACCCGAGATATGATTTAAGTTGCGTGACATTTTCCGGCCTTGGTGCTTCCATTATAGCCCTTAATTTTTCTGGTGTAGGATGGATTCCTTCTTTATCTACCCTATGACCTAAATATTCCACATTATTTTCGAAAAATTTACATTTCTCCAAATTAACTTTTACCCCATAATACTCTAAACGACTTAAAACTTGACATACTAAAACGTAACACTCATCAAAATCTTTACCCGCTATCAAAATGTCATCCAGGTAACAATGAACTTTTGTTAATCCCGCTAAAATTCTATCCATTACAGATTGGAAAATTGCCGGAGCGCTTGTCAACCCAAATGTTAACCGCGTGTACCTGAACAACCCTATATGCGTATTTATAGTAAGTAATTCCTGAGAACTTTTATCTACTTTTAACTGTGAATATGCCCCTGTTAAGTCTAGAACAGTAAAACTTCTCCGCCCGCCAATGACGCAAAAATATCATCTACTGTTGGCAAGGGATACTGTTCTACAACTAAACACTTATTGACTGTTACTCGAAAATCTACACAGATTCTCACATCTGAATCTTTTTTCTTTACCACTACTATAGGTGAAGCCCATTCACTATTTGATACTGGCTCAATTATACCCGTGTTCATTAATGACTTTAGTTTACTTTCTACTTTAGGTCGCATTGCATACGGCATATTATATGCTTTTCTAAATACTGGTTTCGCATTTTCTTTTACTACGAGTTTTACTTCAAACTCCTTAACAGGACTAATTAAATCCATGTTAAAACTGACTTGTAAGTTTGTTTTAACTCCTCAACAACATTAACATTTAACATACTTATCTCTGCGACTACAAAGTTATTCTGCCATCCAGGAAATAAAACATTCAACCAGTCCCTACCCAATAGTGGTGTAAAGCTCCTTTCTGATTCTACGATTGTTAATGGTAACATGAATGTCTGATTTCCCTTCTGAATCTTCACCTCTACTTCACCTATTGCTCTTATTATTTGACCTGTGACAGAGCTTAACTTATACGATACAGGTTTTACACTTTGCTTACTTAACATACTGTGGAACACATTTCCACTCATTACCGTTTTGCATGCACCGGTATCAACTTCAAACTCTACATTCTTTTTCTCTAATGTTAAACTTAATTTGTGAGGAATGTTTTCCCCTTTTTTGACTACATTAATACTGTTCAATGGATATAAATCCGCATTTACCTCAGAGATTTCCCGATGCTGACTACTATCTTGCTGTACTGCCTCCGCCTCGACTGCTTTGATGTACCCCTTATTTCTACAGACTCTAGATGTGTGCCCTTTTTTTACATATGTAGCACTCCCATTGACTTGCCGGACAGTTATGGGGGTTATGAAACCTGCCACAACGAAAACAGGAACTCACCGACGACCTCGACTGCTCAGACTGCTGACTTGGTATAAATTTACTGGTTGACTGTTGACTGACTGACTTATTTGACGACTGCTGTCTACTGACTCCTTTAACCCATGGCCGGTCAGATTTCACAATTTTCTTGACACTGTGCATTTCCCCTGCGGTTAATAATTTGACTTGATTCGTAGCCATTTCATGTGCCTGGGCAACTGTGCATGCTTTTGAAAAGGACAGCTGTTTCTCTGCTAAGAGCTTCTTTTGCAATGCCTCGGAATACAACCCACAAACAAATCTGTCACGTAAAGCTTCGTCTAGAAATGTACCAAACTTGCATGTATTTGCTAACTTTTTAAGTTCGACAATATAATCTGACACTGACTGTTCTGACTTTTGGTTACATTTATTAAATTTGAACCTTTCACTTATTTCCGACTTTTCTGGTAAATAATGACATTTTAAAACCTCTATAATTTCTGTATAACTTTTTGTGACGGATTTTGTGGTGCTAACAAATTCTTAAGGGTACTGTACACTACAGGACCTGCTAGAGTTATGAATAACGACACTTTCATATCCTCTTCTACGACGTTGACTTTAAAAAGATGTTCCAATCTTTCCATGTACAATTGAAACTCCTCCACATTGCCATTGAAATATTCAATCGTACCGATTAATCTCATCCTCGTCGCCACTGTTATGTCTTTCTAAATAATTCACATAAGCCCTTAGCATTTATTTATTTAACTCCAAAAAATGACCATTGACTTTTCTGTGTCCTTGCATATATATATGCCACACCTTACAAGAAGCGCTTGTACCAACTTAACCTAATTCTACAACGTATACAAATATACAGGGGCGAACCAAAGTGGGTTCGCACTCCATACACAACAATTAGTATTAAGGGTAATAGAACATCTTACTAGTTAAAAATAAGTCAATTAATAGCAAAACTTTTAATCACTAATCATGTTTTAGTGCCTTCTCCTATAGAAGCTTAGCGATCACTTCGCTAAATCTTTCACGGTCTAAACATTGGCTGGTGTAATTTAAACGTCCTTATTTAATATTCATAAATACACAGCTGTGACTTGTAGGGTAGAGTCGGCTATATCGTACCACTTTTTAGAGTGTTACGTCCACTGGGTCTCATGTTACACAGAATCCGTAATAAAAATACGATTGAACACTTATGTATTTATTTATAAATATAACAAAACTTTAGTATCTTATAACGATAAGAACATATTAAAAAAAAATATTTTGCACAATGATGCAAAAGGTACGATTTCACCAACTCGTTCGGTAAATCGTACCCAGAGATGGCTAAATCGTACTTATAGGTTTTATATAAGAATGAGGTATTATTTTTAATGTCATCTATTTGCAATAACTACAAATATATTTTTTGCACCTTTGCGTACTCAGAGCAAATTTCATGGGCCCAACGTTTGCATTTTTGCATTGTAACATATTTTCAATTACTTTTCTTCGCAAATAATGCAGTACCAGTCATCTGGGTTAATCACCAATTCAACATCTTCTACTGGTACACTGACTTTTTGTAATGATTTTGACTTGGCAACTTTTGATGGCCTGCTATTGATTCAATGCAGGTAGCACCTGCTTTTCTAATATTTTTTAAATTTCGTTTTACCTTTACAGCTCTTTGTTTACGTGTTTCTTCTTTAGCTTCTAGTTCATTTTGTACGGAGTACTGCTCAAAACAACAGCTGGTTGAGGTAACTTACGTTTTTGCATTTCTAGTTTCTTCTGGAAATGGAAGAATTTCTTGCACTGACACATTTATTAGTTGATCTGATGGTTCTGGTGTAGTTTGAATTCTGCCATCATTTGTTGTTTCCGTTCTACTTCAGGAACTACTTCTGGTGTAATCACATTGCGTTGATCATTTGATGGTTCTGGTGCCACTTCATTTTCATCATCTAGTAAAGCTGCAGCAGCCGCAAAATCGGCATCACTGAAAACCCATCTGTCGACTGGTCATATTCCGGCCGCTTTGAAACCGTTACTGATGGTCACTATGGAAGCAGCTCTCAAATACGTTTCATTTAGTAAAGCCGTCATATTGTATTGTGACAAACTACTTCCTGGGTTGGTCCTCAACCATTTTGTACTGCTTGTGTAAAATAGGCTTCCATTGGTTTAAAAACTTACGTCTAAAGGCTGAAGACGATGAGTGGTGTGTCCTGGCAACTGCAGTAAAATAACTCCGTTTTCACGTGCTAGGAGCAGAGCGTCTAAATTTTTGGAGTGGGTGGTGTGACCATCTAATAGTAATAAAACTTTATTTTCTTTAGAACATTTAACGATGCTAATAAAATGTTTTGACCACTCCAAAAAGGTCCGTATTTATGTACCCTGTGTCAGAAATCGTTACAATGGCACCTGGTGGTGCACCAACTTTTAGTTCGTTTGCCATACGCTTTCGCTTAAAATAATTATGGGAGGTACACAACCACCGGCAGCATTTACGCAACAAACAATGGTAGTGTTGACACCACGCTCTCCACTAGAAATACCTCCTACTTGATGTTTTCCTTTTTAGCTACAATTTTCTGATTCTTTTTTTGGACCGTGGAAAACCACTTTCGTCAACATTATAGATATTCATAGCTGTAAAACTATGTTCATCAATAGTCCTCTCAAGAATGTCAAAAACTCGTAAACATTTTTTTGATTGAATCCAGCAGCTCTAGCTAACGAAACCTTCTCTGGCTGCCTCAATGAAAGATAAGGATGACGTTTCATAAAATTATAGTACCATGCTTTTCCGGCCATACCCGTTTCTACATTAAAGTTATTGGGAATTTGATTTCAGTTAGCTAATTGGAAGGCCAGACGGCGAATATCGTTTATGCTGAGTCCAAAAGTTTTTCCTCCAACTTTAAAATGTGCTGCGCTAATTCCTGTTCCAATTCCAAGGAAATTGTTGTTGGCCGTCCATCATGATGCACATCGGTATGTGCCTTTTATTAAGACCTTTTACATGTCGCCGAAAAGTTGGCTTTGGAATGTTGTATTGTTCGCAACATTTATTAAAACCTAGCTTCTTTTCACTAAAGGCGCTTAAGGCATGTTGCATGTCCTCTTCCGACCATTGACAATATTTTCTTTTTGTCGAAGACATTCTGTTTTCAATTTTCTAAATACTTCTGCAACAATACACATATTTTTCAAAACACATTCAAATTTCCCACCGTACACTGAAGTTAGTTCGACAAATCGTACTTGGTACGATATTCCAAACTCTTAGAGGTACGATTTGAAGAACTGTGAGTTATTAGCGATTTTAGGAATAAAACAATATCAATTGCATATTTAAAACCGCTAACAAAGTCTCATTTATAGGTAAGTAGCTGACAAATTCAGCTGTAAAAAGCATATGGAGTTTAACTTACCCTTTTAATGACTAAACACTTAGGCACGAAGACACAAAATTGCAGTAAATGGCGTCGCTTTCTTGTTTTGGGAATTACCGCAGAAATATGATATTATCGATAAGTATGAAAACTGTTTACAGTTTAGAGTAAAAAAGCTTTGAAATGAACCTAAAAGATGGCACACTTTTATGCCCCTAATGTGAAAACCACACGGTGGTACGATTTGCCAATTGGTACGATTACACCGACTTTACTCTATGCAATATTTAAATAAAAATAATGATATCCATAAATTTTGGAACTACTTGAATATAATAATATACAAGGTCATTAATGGTCGATGGGGAATAGAAGTAATCTGAAAATTTGGCTATAAATAGACACGATCTATCTTTTTAAAATATTTTTATTTAATCTACATCGGTTTTGAGATAATAATTATTTTAGGTTATTTTTTTTCAAAATATGATCCCCCAAAATTTAAATTTAGTTGCTATTTGAACCTATATAAGGCTGAAATTTTAGATGCAGTTTGCTAAAGCCTTGTATTTAACATCTACCTAAATAAATTTATTTTATTTTATACAGGGCAGTTTAAAATTAATGATTTTGAGGTGACATACAAAAAAAGTCAAAACTTTATTTTTTCAAATGGGACACCTTGCATATTACTTGAAATTCTGAATACAGAAAAACTTTATCAATTATGGTTCTAAACTTAAAGCATAAACTTTCTTTTGTTCATAGGCTGCAAATCAAGATACATTTCATTGAATTTCCTACATGTTCTTGCCACAATTTTGTCACATTGTCCATAAAAAATAAATAGATTCATCAAAACCTCATCGGAGTAATTATTTCGCTCCATTGTAATTTGTTTTTAAATAAGTATTAAGTAGTAAATCACAACCACAATCTCAAAACTTTGACGTTTGTCAAACACAGTAAATAATTGAGCAATTGTCTAATCACACGGCGTTCCATGGCCAACTAATACAAATTATGTAAAGACAATGTGATTTTTAACAATTATTGCGATTATTTGAAAAAGCTGACGAGTTAGCTACACCACAATGCTATATCAACTTAAATGCATTTTAATTGCCTATCAGAATTTCATGTAATATACAGGGTGTTCTATTTGAAAAAATAAAGTTTTGATCTTTTTTGTATGTCACGTCAAAATCATTACTTTTAAACTGCCCTGTATAAAATAAAATAAATTTATTTAGATAGCTGTTAAATACAAGGCTTTAGCAAACTGCATCTAAAATTTCAACCTTATATAAAATCAAATAGCAACTAAATTTAAATTTTGGTGGGATCATATTTTGAAAAAGAAAATAACCTAAAATAATTATTATCTCGAAAACCGGAGTAGATAGGTATAGAGAACTATTTGAAAAAATTATCAGTAAAAAATTGCGACTCTAAAAATTAAATAATATATAGGGTGTTTTATTTAAAATTAACAAGTTGTTACTACTTTTGAGTAGAAGCAGCAACACCGCCAAAATGAAAATATTTTAGAAAGATAGATTGTGTATATTAATGGCAATAGCCAAATTTTCAGATTACTCTTATGCCCCATTTTCCATAAACGTCTAACCTACCATCGACCATCAACGACCCTGTATAATGTATATATTGTACATGTTTGTTAATGTTGTATATGTTGAAAAATTTCAGGTCAAACAAGTTCATTTTCCGCCTTTCATAGTAGTAGTTTCTCAAAAAATATATATAATGGTCGAAACTACCCAAATATAGCTTTAGTTTACAGCTTTGGTTATCTAATTACAATTTTTATAATTTTTATTTTAGCTATTCATTCGTGGAGTATTTTCTTATCACACCTTACGTAGTTACATTATACTGATTAAGCGTATTATTTATTTAAATGTTATATGTGCGTGCGGTAGATAAACATGGCAAATACTCGTAGCTATTGCACATTGTAATACTTAGTTGACTTTAAAACACTAATATTTCCTTTCTAAGTTTTAAACAATGAACTTTACTACATTTTTATATCAAGAACAGCTGCTGGTACTAAACTTTGCTTTATATCGGATGAGCAATTTCTTCCAGAAGCTAGAGTTGTTACACTAAAAACTAATTGTGTTTAACTGTATTAAACCTACACAAAAAATTTTTGGCAGAACTCATTCAACAATAGATAAATACGTAGTTTGAGATGTAATACGATTGTTTAAGGTTTTTACTTATACAAAATGTGCCAACTTTATTCGAAGCCTACTTAAATAGATTGATTTATTTCTAACAATAGCTGCTTTTGAGATATTAAGAAAAAAATAAAATAATTCTAATAAAATTGCACGCAGATAGAAAATAATTTAATTATTTTTTCCTCAATCGTACCATTATGTTTTCTTATTTTATTATTTGTAATTTGGCATGTATTCTTTCATTTGTATTATTACGCATCCTGTGTACAAGGTATTGTTCCGTTGCCAGATTGTAGAATTCATTGACTTATTTTGATTTAAATAAGTATTTTGGGCAATTTAAAAAAACGTCCATCAGACTAAATTTTGAGTGGTACTTCTGGGAACCCTCAGGTTTTGAACAAACGGGATTGTTATAAAAAATTAACCAAGTTTATTTAATTAACAATAATCGTAATAGTAACTAAATAAAAAGTGTTAATTTGTTTGTTTGTTACAACCTAATTTGGTTAATCATTATTGCACTTACTTTCGGCTACAAACTTCATATGTTTCAATAAGTTACATTTGATAATAATCTAATTATTTGTAACAAATCACTTGTATAAACTTATAACTTCTACTTAAAATTTAATAAAACATTTTAAATAAAATATAAGATACATTCATATGTACTAGACCAATCGTCACGCAGTTATGAGACCGATATCACAACATAGAAGAGATATACAGCTTTAAAAAATGACTCCTTGTAGTGGAATGTGAAATTGACGATTCAATGTCAAAACGATGAGATAAAAAAAATCTGTACAAAATTGTTCTAAAAAATCAAATTTGTTCTAATTTGCTTTGATCAAAACTATGAAATAGTCCATAAAAAGTAAATAATAGTATAAACATTCCTGTGTCTACTCAGGCTAACTCAACTCATGATAGCGTTTTCTTTTCCCGAAATTTTAAAATTTACTATCAAATCAATGAAACTGGTAAAACCAAACAACTAAAAGCTATTTCAGCATCTAAGTTCCAGTTCTGCTGTAAAAAATTAAAACAAGCGTTTACCACAGATTTTCACATCGCCCTGATACTAATACACGCCAAAGAACGAATGGAAAATATGAATATGTTGAAAAAAAACATGAACAATTAGGTAAAATATTTTGTAAATAATCTAAGACATCGTAAATCTATCTTTGTTAGTGGCTCTTTCGGCTTGATAGATTGTGCATAAATTCTAATCATATCTGCACTATTCTATATAAAATTGATATGCAAAGTTTTATAAAAGTTTGTACTACGGTTTTTCTGACATTTTATTTATAAATTCACATTTATTAAGAAAAAATGCACCACAAAGCAATTTGTAAAATCAAACTAAACAGTTCAGTATATCGTCCAACAATAGTTAAATGAATCTGCTAAGCCGTTATAGAAACGCTACCTACGAGTACGTCGGACAAAACGGGGTAATTTTGAAAACAGTAGCTTTAAATTTGTACTCAAAATACGTGTTTTTATATTTTTATCCGTTTCTTTTTACAAAATAAAAAAAATTTTTACGTCAACCAAGCCAGATTCTAGACAAAAAAAGCATTCCAAAATCTTTAATTGTTAATTGTTATCATAACTCCACCCTATTTACTTTCCTGTTAAACCACTCGTAGCGACTCGTCTCCTAAAAAATTACCCAGACTTTTTTGTAGTACTTAGTTTGGTTAACAAGTTGGTTACCTGACTTTTAGCGGTGTACCGCTTCGACACGGTCCTATCCTGGAAAAAGTTTTTGTTCTAATTCTCCCATTGTTATATTGACAAGAACAAACTAATAAGTTTCAAGAATTATTACTTTGAAATCTCCTAAAGTTACTTGTACTGTTTAGCAAGTGCATTTACGCAAGATTCACATTAATACCTACCTTAGCACTCAACAAAAGTCTCAATTTGAAAACAGTAGGTATTCAATTAGAATTTCATTCTATTCTATGATATTTTCGTAGATATTGTCAAGTTTACGTTAACGCTCACAAAAACTCTTCATTTTCATCAAAATTGTTTGCAAAATAAAAATTATTAAAAGTTTATTATTAAAAATTCATTATCGTACGTGTTACGTTAACACGAATCGACACTAACTATTGCAACACTTATTGTTCTTATATAATGTGCCCTCCAGTAGGGAATATAGTCGGCAGCACGTATTTGTACAATAGTGAACTTACAGTCAGTTCTCTCACTCCTGAAGAGTCCCAAAATGACGAAACAGCTTTCAAGTAATTCTCGGTGTTTTTTGCTATTGTACAACCTCTTGCAAACTTACAGCAGGCGATTCAAAACTGCTATTTTTGCCAACACACAGTTCGCTATAATAATTAAAGGATCTACTTATGTAACTGTTAACACATCTATCGGCAAAGTTTCCTTTAATATAAATAAATTTATAGCCAACTCAAAAATTTATAAACTGCTCATACTTTCGTTTAACAAAGCATAACCTTTCAGTACGGGTCTATTTGCTGAAGTCGAAGTAGTACGCTCACTATAGAACACATGCAATTAATATTCTTAAAGATGATGTTACTAAAAAAGTCACGTAAGATCAGAGTAATTAAACATCAAATCAAAAAATTGTTTAAACAAAAGTTGTGAACAGTTTTTATTTGGCAACAAATGAGTATAAGTAATATTTTTAAAAATATTCTACACAAACCAAAAATGCTACAGGTTAAGTGTCCTTATAGTTATTCAGATTATACTCAAAATTTAATCAACTCTTTGCAATTGCAGCTACAATTTGTCAAAAAACTACGTTGTAAATCGAATGGGACATAAAGTTTGTTTGATGTAATAACAAAATTATTTAGATTACGCAGAAATATTATCTTATTTATTCAGTAAAGGTGTTTATTTTAGTTTCTTTCTAAATAAATTATTTTAATCAAACTGTCTAAAAATGAACTGAAAGATTTAACGCATTTGTTACTCGAGTCGTCGTAGTTCCGATAGGTTAAGCGCATTCCTCTAGATTTCGAACCCCGTTGCAGACCAAAGAAAATAATGTAGTTCACGTATTCTTAACGATTCTGAGATAACACAGTAGGTAGATATCAAAGTTTCATTCAGACAAAAAGTAATACCCCAACAAAAATGACTAATTTAGTTTGTGGTCTAATTATTTCCATCAGTTTCGCATATTTTAAATTTGATGTCTTGCAACAGAATTGCAATTACGTAGCTTATCAATGTATATTTCTGTGAGTAGATGAGGTGAACATAGAACGTATTTCAGATGTTTTCAATAAGCAACACCAACCTCAACGGAAACGTAACATAAAATAACATAAAACATCATTTGCTGGGAAGAAATTAGCAGTTTAACGATTACATTTATCTTTAAACATAATAATCTGTTAAGTATTTCAATTAAATGTTAAAAAATACGTTCCGATATTTGGCCCACTTATAGATCTCGTCAGTACAAACAAAAAGACAAAATAAACATAAGTCCAAAATCAACCGTTTCCGAGATACAACCTGTTTTGAAATTCAAATAATTACAACATTTTAATTACAAATGATTCTTAAAGAAGATGTTCAACATGTCCTCCTTCCATTTGTATACACATTTCGCATCTCCGTAAAAGTGAACGCCGCACTCTCTCAAAGATTTGTACAAACAGTCAGGCAAGCATGTTCAATTTGTTCTCGCAACTCATTTAAATTATGCACAGGACTTGAATAAACGAATGTCTTTAAATACCCCCAAATGCAAAAGTCGAGCGGAGTGCCATTGTAATTTTCGTTTAGGTAATTTCTGACCAAGACTGCATAATGCGCAGGAGCTCCATCGTGCATCAACCACATGTTAATTCTGTGGTTGAGGGGTACATCTTTTAACAGCAGTGGCAATGTATTCTGCAAAAGTCAAGGTACAATTGACTAGTCAAGGTCCTATTAGATGGTCACACCAAGCCAAACGTTGATTAATAATCGGTGGCATAATCAGCCACAGTAAGAGCCTGTACCCTTTGAATAAGGTATGGGTGCAATTGCTGCTCGCGTAACATTCTCCAAATTAGGGAAGAATTAATATTTGTTTCAGTAGAGAGTCTTCTAGTACTAGTACCGGGATTTTCTTCAATTCTTCTTAAAATGTTAAGTTCTGCCTCGGGAGTAGAAACTGATCTAGGCCGATCACCATCACCGTTCCTTGATTTAAACTATCCAACTTTGGATAAACGTTGATGTAAATTTGTAAAAAGTTTGGCACGTGAAAGTACCCGATTTGGGAATGCTTCGGTATAAAGGCGACGTGCCTCATAAGCATTTCCATCAGCCTTGCCATACATGAAATGCATGTCTGCCATTTCAGCGTAGGTATATTCAAGCATATTTGAAAATTTCAACAATGAGCAACAGCAACAACAACTTTAATAGCAACAATAACACTAACAATGACAGTCACACAATGATTACAACAAATGCGGCAACTAGACTGACAGAAACAAACAAACTTTGTTTTGTTATTTCCATAGCTGACGTGATAAATACGACGAATCACTCCAACTGGGCTTAGTAATTTTAATTTCAAAACTGCCTGTATCTCGGAATTGTACTGATAAGATTTAAACACCCTGTATAATAATTATTCGAAACATTTTAGAAAAATTAAAAACATTAATTGAAATGACTTTTCAGGTTTGGAAATAAACAAGTTTTATTGGATGAAATAAAATTGACAAACTAAAGAAGCAGACTACTATTTAAACTTTGTATTGCGACATTAAATACAAAATTACCTTGTTTATATTTTTTTATATGAATCCTGAAACATTTTATAGTTAACATTTTTATGCCTAAATTTGTCGGAACAACTTTCAACCATGGCCGATTTTCCATTACGTGCAATTATTCGATAAGTGTTCACTTAATTTTTTAAAACTAATGCCACAACAAAATTTAATACGTCTTGCACCCCTTCATAATTTGTAAAAGATAAATCAATTACCATAACATTACTTTGCATTATAAGCTAATGCATTGCATTTTAGTATTAAGGAAATTCAATAAATATTCAATATGTGACAGAGCGCACAGAAAGGTTAGATACAAAGTAATAAAATTCAATTAGATTTAATCTAAAAATTGCATCTTTCAAAATGTACGCCTTAACTCATACTGAACATCCTATGTACGTTCACCTACATAGTTCTGAAAGCCGTCACCCTCAAAATAAATCGACCTTTTCCTAACAAACGATTCAACCATTCGACGAATGCTTCCAAGTGAATGTATTCGTTCTCTCTTCTGACGTGTTCCACAATATTTCTTGAAAATTTGGTGGCACAATAACGTATTCCCTTACATTTTATTTTTCTATTTTTTTGCTATCGAATTTTAAAGACTTTTTTGACGTAACGCCAACATAGAGATGTATTTATGTATATATAGTATTTGTAAAAATAAAAAACGTTTCGTTTCTCAATTTTTGTATGAACTTGGAATTTATATTGCATAAAAAAGAATTTGCCTGAATGTTAGAAACAAATTGTATTACAATTTTTATTTTATAAAGCTATGTGGAATAAATCTAACATAAAATAGAAACAATGCCACATTTATAATTGCGTATTGTTAAAAGAATTGTAGTAACTGTACTTCTGTTTATATTTATATTTGAACCACAGTTCTAAAATATGTATAAAATAGTATTTATGATGCAAACGTGTCAATGAGTTCTAAAGGCCCTTTACACTCTCAGAATAATCTATCTAAGTCCAAATTATAATTTGCAATTAGAAACAAGGACTGCAAGGACAAATGCATGCGGTTACATATTTTGTTTATGTTGCATGTTGTGTGTTGCTTGATTGCGACACACAATTGTAAATAAAGACTGATTAATAATGAAAGCGCAAGTTAATTTACATTGTACTTATACATACGATTTGATTCTCTATGTATTATGTTTTAAAGTTTATACCCAATTATTAGTAATTAATGTTCTAGTTGTAAGCTAGAGGTAAATAAGAAAATAAAGCGAATTGCTAAGTAGGTTTCTAGTTCCATCGCAAAACAGCCTGTTTAGCATTGTAGAGAAATTTTAGTACCAAGTAAAATTCAATACAATTTCAAGTAGTAGTTAACATTTATGTACGGTTTACGTTAAACAGTAAAAAGTTCTTACGACCAATAGTTCACTTATAAGTTTTGAAATTATCTTTGCAAATTCAAGAACAAAATATGTTGTTATAAAAACTTGACTTAATGTATACTTTTTATAAAAGATATCACAAAATTATTTTGCAAAATTTCTAGAAAGGTGAACGAAGATTCTGTTATCTCAGTCAGTCTTTTATTTGCACAGATCCCAATTGGGAAAAAAAATTAGAAAGCTTCTGCACTTCCACGTTGTAAAGTTACAGATAATAATTTATTTTTTTTTTCTACTACTAGCTGTGAAGTGGACAATTATTGCGTCTCCTAGCCAACTGAGAAGTTGAATTTCTCTATTAGTGGTTAATAATTTTTCTATTGTTGACCTAGGTTAATAATGGACAATTACAATTTTTTGAGAATCTAAGAATAGTTGTTTAACAAAAACGAGTGAAACATAATTTTGTATATCCAGGTGATTATCTTTAACTTATTTGCTGCTTAAAATTACCTAACACGATAAAATTATTTGAATAAAAAATGCCATTAGTTTAAAATTCGCGCCCCCATCCCATAACCGCAAATACATAACCTGAATTTATTTATTTATTAAATATGATGGTAGAATCAGTTTTTTCAGGTTTCCCAAAGGAGATTTAACCAGGCGAGTTAAGTTACATCAAGAATTTTAAGTAAATTACAAACATTTTGTTGTAGGTATTTTGAATGGTTAACAGAATCTGGAAGGTCCGATCTGTTGCATAAAAATCTCGACTCTAAAAACTTAACGAGTATGTGGTGAACACTTGCCATTCCTAAATGAATTACAAGTGTCAATTTCTGAAACCCTATATTCAAATGATGCAAGGTATATTGGCGAAGCAATAAATGCCCGTTAACATCTCTAGCTATACCAAAACTACTCAAGCTTGCAGCTCAAATACTCTTAGGTAAAGAAAATTACGGAGGAACATTCTTAAATTGCAACGTGAAAAGAAAGCACTTTAATTGAAGTTAACATCTCCCAACGATTACTTCCCGAAAGCAGAGCACAAATTGTGACAGCCGAAGTGGACTTAAAAATAAACCACTAAGAAGCAGGAGATAAATAGAGGAATACAAACAATTTTCACTAAAATTATATTTTACGAGCCCCAAAATGTTAATTTTAAAGTAGGTTTTAAATTTTGCCAGCTCAAACTGCTACGTGATCATGGTTAGAGTTATATATAAAAAGTTAAACAACCCTTGTGCTACATCTTTACAAATACGATATGTAAAGGTGACAAATTGAAGTCGATAGTATTAGACTGCATAGAAAAGCTACAATTACAATGCGGTGCGAATGTTAGGCAGTAGTAAAATTTTCTAAGCCTAATTAAAAGAATATATGTATCACCTGAAAAACCAAACCTTCTCGTAAACGATAAGAAAATCTATT
Source organism: Abscondita cerata (assembly GCA_030710515.1). Taxonomy (NCBI): domain Eukaryota; kingdom Metazoa; phylum Arthropoda; class Insecta; order Coleoptera; family Lampyridae; genus Abscondita; species Abscondita cerata. The sequence goes on along the minus strand of JALBCR010001758.1, from coordinate 79,474 downwards.
ATTTCTACAATGTCTCCTATTTATTGATTTTGATATAATCTTTAATAACAAAAAGCATCTTGGAAAGACATTAAAAATTTCTACATGTCAGACAAATCTAAACCGCTGCGATTGGCTCCTAAATCAACTAATTTACATATCACTCCAAATAATTTTCAGAAAATGAAGGTGAAATATGTCACACAAGTGTTTAGTGAATCAGTTGCAGTTGGTTTATCAACGTATGTAGCTTTTAATGCTTTTTGATTTATTTGCATTCCTGTGCTACTTGATTTTTACAAGATAAATGTTTTATTTTTTATTTTTTGCTTAAATTTGGCTAGTAGTAGAAAAATAGTATACACACCATGGTTGTGAAGTCCATTATTGCCTACGCACTTAGTAATTAAAATGATCGTAAGAGTAAAATGAAACAACTAAGACATACCTGAAGGTGACATTGCAATATTATGTTATATCGATGGCCTAGGCGCAATACCACGTATCAACATTTTGACAAATTTTCAGGAGAGACAAAAAAGTGTATTATTTCTTTGTTACAGGGCACTTAGTAGGCAATTTATATATGTCTAGCTAAAAATTGTAGATTTTACACAACAATATCCTAAAAATGTTTAAAATTATTTTTTCTGGCAATGCGGTTTGATACGTGGTATTGCCTGTTGAACCAGATGTTGATAAGTGGTATTTGACCAAAAATACACAAAATTTAATATAGTACCAAAATTAAAAAAATTTATTAGAACTTTTTTTAGGAACAAGAAAACATTATGAATAATAAGTAACGTCCAAATAAAACATAAACCACTTTTAGTTAAAATCTAAGATATTTTACATTTTCTAATAAAATGGCACTAAAAAAATAACATTAAAGAGTAAACCTTAATCTAATTAGGTACAAATGTAACACCTTTGGTAACTGAAAACTTCTAACAACTATATTGCACTAATAATAATTAGTCTTTATTAAATTGTAAAGAGTCGTAAAATCCATGAAATTCTGGTGCAAGTGTAGATTTTATGTCTTGTAGGTGAGAAAATTTTTGGGACAGATATTTTAGTTGGTCTGGGAACAAGCCTTCAGTACGTAGCTAGAATTATCTATTCCTTGATCTTTGTGGTAAATCTCGAATTTGTTTGGAAAATTTAATCTTATATCCTATAGTGCCTTCAGGAAAATAATGCAGTTCTCTCAGGTTATTGACAGTGGGGTCATTTGTACAACGTCCAGGTCTTATACTTCTGTACCTCATAAGATCTTTATTATCATAATTTTTAAATATTTCATGCGTCAAAATTTCTGCATTTAAGGGAGTCGGTTTTGTCTTGCTTCACGGGTTTTAGTAACATAATCATAAGGTAATGTAATTTCCCGATTTTTAGTTTTCTTTCAATTAAACTATGGACAGCATCACATTCCATTTGTGTATGTCCGGGTTCCAAGTATTTTTGTGCTACGGGTTTTTTGTTTTTAACGGCATATTGTAGCAGTGCATCTCGAGAGTACCACATTGCGATTCTGGTAGCCGCAGCCATCGCTCCACAATATCACTGGCAAATCATCTTTGCAATACTTCTCTAAATGATTAATAATAATTGTGGCAAACACAGAGGAACATAGATCTCCTCAACCTCACTCCACCAATAGTTCCAACATTCATGGGTTTTCAAATTATATACAGTAAAATTGTGAACCTTTAATCTAGTTTTAAAATAAAACTTATTAGCGTTGTTTACAGGGCACATTTTCACTGCTTGCACATCCATAACAAATACATGGTACCTACCTTCCTTGGCTTTGTCTTTATCGATATCTTTTGCCTGCCTTGCTTGCTCTTTAAGGGTAATGTGAGTATTATACCTGTTGTATCACTGATCCTTTTTTGGAGTATACAATGCTAAATTAAGATCCTCAAATAACTCAGAAAAGTACCAATAACTTAAAGACTTCTTTTTATCTTCTAGACACTTTTTTTGATATAGTTTATACAAGGTAGCCTTTGACTCAAAATTGTATTCTAGATATTGTTTGGAAGAATCTTTTCTGCAGTAATGTGCAGGCATTTTAGGTAGTTCTGCCAAAAATGTTTTTAAATAATTTGATTGGTCCTCTTGTCCGATCTCCTTTCTGTTTTAGGTCGGGGGAGCATCTTTTAAGCACTTTCCTAGTCCTTCACGCCTAATGTAGAAAGGAACATTTTTTTACAAACTTGTTTTTTTCTGCACCAACTTGTAAGAAATAGTCGAAAGTTATACTGCGTCTGGAATTTTCTACATACTTTCTTTCGGTAGATTTCATCTTGATAAGCCCAACTACATATATCTTTCTGCTGGTCCCAGTTCATTTGTTTCCAAAAACTGGAAAAATTTGGTTTCGTTCTTCTTCAGATATCGAGCGGCAAAATCTGTTCTTATATTTTAAACACTTAGAAGATGTACAAATTGGTCCCATTACTCTAGCTGATCTTAGCTTGTTATGAAAAATTTTGCCTTGTCTGTTTCTGGTATAGCCTATGTACTCTTCTCCAGCCATCCTCCTGATTCTTGTTTTTGCTCTAGGCCATTCGTCTTTATCAGGTTTTCTTCGACGTTTCTTTTCTTGATCATTTTCATGCATTTCCACATCGCCTTCATTGTTGTGCCTGCCTTCTTGCCGATCAATGAAACCTGTCTCTTCTTCTAGTTCCACTTCGTTGGGCAGAACAACTTTTTGCCGTTCACTAGCGCCTTCTTCTTCAAATTCTGAGTCTGAACTGAAGTGTTCTTCACCAGGGACGAAGTCTGGATCATGGGGATATCTTCTTCATTTGATCGAGCGTCATTTTCTTTCTCAACAGGCTCTTCAAAAATTATTTCTATGTTTTTTTCTACAAGACAGGACTGAGCATTCTCCAAAACATGTAACTCCTGATAAGTCGTTTCATGAATATCTTGTGGCAAAATATCGACAATATTTTCTTCATTTTCGAAAAGAAAACTGCTTTCCAGTGCACGTTGAAGAATGTCATTACCTCGAATTGTATTGGTTTCTTCTGTAATGCAACTCTTGTTGTCTTTTATTAAACCTGATGAAGAGCTTTGGATATTAAAATTGTCTAAAACTGTATCATCCTTACGAAATTGTATGTTTTCTTTTGCTAGCAGAACCAAACGTTTGCCTCTGGATGTCATGGTGGAAGACTGAACAAAAAAGTTTTTATTAGCAAAATTTTGAAGACAAAGGTAAATCTTACTTAGGTCAATAAAATGGTAAAAATATCGTCTGTGGTTTTCTTAGTTCATAGCGGTTTAAAGTCGTAAGTGGTAAATCTTTGTGTTAATATTTTTTTGCAAATATTTAAAAAAATTCTCCCATACAATACGTTTTCAATAAGTACTAGGAATTGTGAAAAACTGCAAAATTGCCTCTGATAGAGTTTTTGTAAAGAAGTTGTGAATTTTGAAATAACCGCCAAATTTATCCCCAAATACTTTTTAGCTCTAATAGACACGAATAGGGAAAACATTTTTTCTGGCTTTTTAACTAGTTTTTTATTTCGATATTAAATAAAATAATTAATTAGATAAATAGAAGAAACCATCCTACTATGTTTTACAGAAAAAAATAGAAACTTACTTTTAATTTTCACAAAAACACAAAAATGGCGAGAGCAAAATCATCCATCCTGCTTGTCATATAAACACTGATGATACGTACTATTTCCACTGGGTTACCAACTCCAGTTGATACGTGTTATTGCAAATTCCGATTTGCCGAGTTTGTTTTGCAAGATATTACGCTGAGCTTCTAATAGATGGCGAGCAATGTTCCACTTAATATCAAAAACATAATAACTCATTTTCGGCAAAATTGTTGATACGTGGTATTGCGCCTAGGCCATCGATATACAATACACAATGGTAAAATTATCTTCAGCACGGAGATTAATTTGACGTTAAAAATTTCAAAAATGACTGAAATTGGCTGTTTTCGATTATATTAAATTTAATCCGATCTTTGTTTTAAAATTTTCAAAAATTTCAAGAAATTTTTTTTCAAATTTGGGTTTTTACTGAATAAAATTTATAATGCCAACAATGCAGGCATACAAACTCATCCAAGTTCGGATGGTGCAATCCAAATAAACGGATAAATGTTTAGTGAATCTAAAAACATTTGCGATATTTGGTCAAACATGCTAAACCTAAGGAACTAGTTCTAACTAATGCAAACAACTAATAGTGTCGTATTGGTCTTTTTTTGAAAAAAATAATGTTGCTGTTGTCACTGTACACATGACCTTGGATTTAGAATTTCATTGACAACCTAGATAAGTGAATTCAACATGTTTCAAGGGATGACTCATCAGAAGCGGATGCTTTTACTTTCTATGCGTTTTCGAGTACGCTGCTAGATCGCCTAGGTAATGTTTGTCGTAAAAAAAAACTAATTAAGTAGCCGACGTTGAATTTTAGTTTAAGATCGCAATTTTGAGAAATTTTACGTTTTACATTCCGTTATGTTAAATTTACGGAATGTTATTAACTTAACTATTTAATCTACAAAGAAACTAAGCGAGCGTCTAGAGTAAAATTTCTGGAAGGCGACTAGAAAATGATTCATGTAACGGCAAAATACAGGGTTTCTATAAATAATTGTCTCATCCAGTTGGTAATTAAATGAACAAAATTAACGATAAACGACAAAGAACACAATTAAAACTAGGGATAATAATTACAACGAAACGAGAAATTAACTGACAGCTACACGACATTAGCATAAATTAGTTCACTATCAGTTTAATCAACAAATTTGCATTTTTTAAATTTTCCAACACTCACCTGATGGGACAATCATTTATAGAAACCGTGTATATCATTAAAACAGTTTGTCATTCGAATAAACTTTCTATCGAACAACGATAACTCATTTTCGCTTTGCTATTTAAGACAGAAGATAGTGTTGAATGTGCATTTTCTAACGCTAACTGACGGCACCTAACTCATATGTTATTTGGCGGAAAATGTTAATTTTTTTTTAAATTAAGCAGTAGTTAGGCTTGTTTTGTAAAAGATTCCATTACCTACAGACTTTTCGCTGATCTGTACTTTTGTAGACGTAAGAACCCAAGCAGCACCAAACATTTCAATAAGATTTATGGATATAATTGTATTATTTCTATACTTGCAGATTTATATTTAAGAAATATTTGTTATACCATTATTAATAATATTTACACAAATTGTGAAATAAATATTTATGTATGATTATTTAAAAATAATTGTTCCACAGCATTTAAGAAATATTATATTTTTATTTAAAATGAATGAAAACTATTATTCAGAAAATATTTATCTAAGCATTTGTAAAAATATATAAAAAACATTTAGTAAATATTAAATCTCTATATTAGTCTTTGGTATTTTCACCAAAGCAGGTATAAGAATAAAAGTGTTTGTCTTGAAGTGTTACTATAGTTTGCAGCCAAGGACTAGGAAATCTTTGTTTCGCAAATCCTCATTAATGCATCAAACTTTAAGTTGTGTTTGTTTTTTAACAATTTTGTCCATCGGTCAGTATGTATACGATCCCTAACGTAGGTGTTTTCGTTTGTAAAATAAATCAAATGATGTCAAGTAAAAGTGAAGGAGCAGGACAAACAAATAAACAAATAAAAGTCAGGAGCAGGATAAACAGTAATGTAAGTATGCTTTTGTTTTTAATTTTTATGTAATAGGTAGTTTGTCAAATGTTGCATCATAAGTGTATCAAAACTGTGTATTTGTATCATGTAATATATATTGTTTATATTACTTATGTATTAATAATGTTCTTTTGTAAAAGTAAAGAAGAAAATATAAAAAATTTCGAAACATAATTTTTAACTTTTTTGTAAACGGATTTAATATTATTGTTTTATTTTTACAATGTTGCATAAATATCATTTTCAAATGTCCAGAAAATTTTATTACAAAACTTAATTTAAATATTTTATACGTAAAATTAATTTCAAATAGGTATATTGTATATAAGTTTACCTAAATATATACATTTAATATATATAAAAATGTTACATTTAAATGTTTGATTAATATTATTTACTAATATTTACATAACATTTTGTGCTGCTTGGGAATAAAGATTTTTTAAGTGATTTTTTTACTTATCAGTTTAATTAGTATTACCTATAAAAAAAACAGGTTTGTTTGGATAAGAAAATATACAGAAAGTTAAACCAACTTTTTTCAGTTTACGTACTGTGTATTGCCGCTACATCCGACAAGCGATATTTGCATTTTTGTTTTCTACCGGTACAGTACTTCCAATTACGGTCGGGAACAAACTAATAATATTGCACTTTGATAGTAAATAAAAGATTATTATATAAACAATAAAAACAAGAACTGATAATAAAATTGGTAAAAACGGTGTCAACAATAACAATGTGCGTTTTGACTCTGCTACTTCTACCAAAATGTTTCAAAAAGTTAGAACTGTAAGTGCTAAAAGTGTGTCAAAGAACTAAGTGTTGGTGAAAATACAAAACTAAAGCGTAACGAGACAATAGAAAAAATTAATTAAATTGGCAAAGTCCTAAAATAATGCAGTTTTTTAATTTTAGAAAGTTAACACCTTTAACAATTTGGAAAAAGTGTTTTTTAAATCTATTCGAGTCGGAGGTAGAGTTTTAAAACAATTATTTTATGCTTCGCAGAGAAAAAGAGCCTCAATCTCACCAACGCCATATTTTTGGAACAATTACAACTATCAGAAACGCTTCTTCGCCTCACCTCCATCTCAATTTCTGCCAGAACGTACTTTTCACTCAGGACAATCTATAAGGTAGAAACTAGCGCATAAGTTTTTTTGGTTGATTGTGAAAAATAATTTGTTCTTGACTTATAGAATGCCTTACACATGTTCACGAAGGAAATAACTTCAACATCACGGAGAATAAGGACAAAGCAACTGAAGTTGACGGTACGTTATAACAACCAAAATTCTTTATCATCCCCAACTCAAACACTTGATTTTTTGAAAATTTACGAGATTCTTCTAGCATGCCCAAAGATGACTTAGATTGCGAAAAACATTTTAAGGAAAATACATATTTAAATTTAAATTATCATTTGTTGTTCTCTGCTGATTTATTAGGAGATATTATGTAGCATTAAAAAGGTTTTTGAATATTGAAAAGAAGTTCAAAATTAACCCTCAATCAAATGATCGGTACAAAGAATTTATACAGGAATATATAAACTTAGTCATATGAGTAAAATTAATTCGAATAAAATTTCAAATGTTTAAATACTATCTTCCTCACATGGAGTCATCAAAGAGGAAAGTCCAACTACAAACTTAAGAGTTGTTTTTGACGTATCTTGTCAAAGTGACATTATGTTATTTTTGAAATTAAACAAAAACGTGAATGTATTGTGTTTGTCTGAACATTGGTTAAAAGACAATATTGCTAATGTTATTAGTGTTTATGACTTTAAACTGGTGTCTCATATTTTAAGACAAGTACATTTACATGGGGGTGTTATGATTCTAAGCAATAATGAAATTGAATGCAATACTGTTGTTGTTACTTAAGGACTTTCAAAAGAAATTGATTGTGAAATTTTAGGTTTCTTAATTAAAAATGTAATATTATTATTCTCACAGTTTACAGATCTCCTGCTGGTAATTTTAACGTATTTGTTGACACTCTATCATATTGTTGTCGAAACTAAATATTTATGGAAATATTGTTATTTTATGTGGTAATTTGAATGTTCTATTTATCTTGTTGATCTGTTACATAGTTATGGTTTCTATCCCACAATATTTGATAACACGAGATCAATAATTGCATCGACAATATTTTCGTTAATTTCAACAAAGGTTTCAATTTTAAGACACGTGTTTTGACACAGGAATATCAGACCATCTCGCTCTAGTTATTCGTTTTTCGATTTACACTTAAACCTAATAATAATATTTCTAAACTCTATAGGCCCATAACAAATTTGGGTAAATTTACTTTGTACAATATGCTTGAAAGTTGTGACTGGTCGTTCATAGGTGATAATCTTTATCAGCGGAAGATAAATTCACAAACTTTTTAATATTTTTATTAATTGCTTTCATTCTAGTTTTCCTATTAAAAGTGCAAAAGCAGAAACACGATGTAGAACTGGTAATATTTGGTTTAACAGTCACTTAAAAAATATGCATGATGTCTTATTAGTTCTGAATGGACAGACGGTTTAAAGATGATAATATCTGCCAATGATGCTTTCATTAAATCGTCAGTCTCTAAATCAAGAGCTATATGGCAAGTCATTAAACAACGTAACACTGATACTTATCAGGATACACAAAATATTAACCCTAATCAGTTTAACAATTTTTTTGTTGAAATTACAGATAAAATTAGTGCAGCTCTTCCTCTTCAGAAACACGATCCGATACCGAAGTATCATATAATGAGGTACGTGATATTATAAAAGCAATTAATAACAGCGGTTGTAAAGATCATTTTGGTATAACTGCTAATGTAAAAATTGTGTTAAATATCATTGTTGTTCTCTTAACAAAAATTATTAATGCTTGCATACAAGAATCAATATTCCCTAATGAATTGAAGGTATCTAAGGTCATCCCTTTATATAAGAAGGGTGATAAGAACGAGATTTCAAATTAGAGACCACTGTCCATTACACCAGTGTTTTCAAAATTGTTGAGAAAAGTTTTAAAGATCAAATTATGCACTACTTTGAAGAGAATCATCTATTTTCTGATAGCCAATTCGGTTTCCGTCAAAATAAATCAACTTCTAGTGCAATCATAAAACTAACCAATACGCTTTTGGAATGTTTCGAGGCCAATAAATGTGTATTGTTAATTTTCTGGACTTGACAAAAGCATTCGATTGCGTAAGTCATTCTATCCTTCTACGTAAATTCTCCAAATATAATTTTGAACACAAAAGTATTTTGCTATTAAAATCTTATTTGAGTAATCGATCTCAATATGTATACTTCAATAATTGTAAATCTGATTTTAAACAAATTTCTACCGGTGTACCACAGGGGTCGGTACTTGGTCCTGTGCTCTTCTTGGTGTATTTCAATGACATTACCACTTTAAGTAATCATAATGAGATGATTCATTACGCTGATGATACTACTTTATTATATAAATGTAATAATTTGATTGATTACTCCTGTAATTTACTCAAAATTTCGAAGATTGGCTGATTGACAAAGATTATATGTTAATTTTGAAAAACACAAAGTGTATTTTTACTTTAAAACGAATAGACGAAGTCTGTAATCCTAATAAAATTAATTTCCTAGGTGTGTGTATTGACCCCAAATTAAATTGGTCTGAGCAATGTTGTCAGGTTGCTTCTAAGTTAGCGAAAGTATGTTATGTGTTAAGATCATTAAAGTCTATCGTCTCCAACGAGGTATTAATTAACGCTTATTGCGGTTACTTTCATTCAATCATGAGGTATGCTATCACTTCTTGGGGTCATTCTTCCGATGTTAAACGGATTTTTGCAATTCAAAGACGTGCAATTAAAATCATGAGTAATTTTGGGTATAGAACTTGCTGTAAACACAAGTTTACCGAGTTTGGAATCTTAAGCCTGCCAAGTGTTTACATTTTAAATTCCAACATTCATATTAAAGACAATATTTTAATCTACCGGTCACCAACTGATTTTCATGATTTTGATACTAGACTTAGTATGAACATTAATCTAAACAAAGTACGACTTACTACATCACAAAATTGTAGTAATTATTTGGGGATAAAGTATATTATAATAAATTGCCAATAAATATTAGACTAATAAATTGAAGAGTGTTCTTAGTAAGTTTTTAAAATGTAATGCTTTTTACTCTACTGATGAATTTTACTCGCTGACATACAACTTTAATAACTGTTATTATTATTATTTTTTCCTTTAAGTAATATTGTTTACATTATTGTGATATTTTAATGTAACATATTTTCGCAAAATTAATGGGTATGGACAAATCTAAAATAGTTTTAACTATGATGGACGATGTATAAATAAATAAATAAATAAATAAACGGATGGTCTTTCAATGAGTTACAATTTTGTGGTCCTAAAGTTTAAAATAGTATTTTAAAAATTTTAATTAGATTTAGGATGTGCTGACATCACCAAGGTGTATAAGCAGATTTTGATAAATCCATTAGACCGCTCATTTCAGTGTATACTTTCGCGGGCATCTGGAAATCTTCTAATAGATATATATATGAATTTAATACCGTAACACATGGTATTACAAGTGCTCCATATTTAGCGATAATTAGAGGTTTGAACCCTAATATACCACATTAAATTTCCAAAATCATATTAGAAGATTTCTATGTTATTGATTTACTAACAGGCTCTAACAATTTTCAAGAATTATTTAAAATCTAAAAAGCTCTTTACGATCTTTTAGCTTTGTCCAATTTCATTTATGGAAAATGGATTACTAATGAACCCAAAATATTGTCGAAACTTATTCTTAATGATAAATCTTTACTAAGTATTTTGTTATTAGAAATAAATGAATCCAACAAAACATTAGGGATCTAGTGGTGTAGTACTAAAGATATTTTTGGAAGTATAAAGAGAATCAAACACTTTCAAAAAAGACAAATTTTGTTTAAAATTGCACAAATTTACGATCCATTAGGATTGGTTAGTCCAGTTGTCGTTTCAGCAAAAATATATATCCAACATCTACGGTCTTTGAAATAGCCTTGGGTTGACACACTTCCCGATGAATCTATTAATCATTGGAAAGAAATCTATAATCAAATTTTAGAAATTAATGTTATTTTTATTCCAAGGAACACTATTGGAAAAGATTTTACAATTCTTGTTATTCATTGTTTTTGTGATGATTCCACTGAAGCTTATACTTTTATTATTTATATTAAAAGTAATATTAAAGTTTGACTACTTTGTGCTAAAACCATAGCAACTCCTGTTAAATCTTTGCCCAAGCCATGTTTAGAATCTGGAAGTATAACTAATCCAGAAAGTTTTTGAAACAATAAATGATAATTTAGCGATATATTTCTGCTCAGATTCACAAGTTAAATATTGTGCCCAATCGGTTGGAAATATTTGTGGCAAGTAGAATCTCAAAATTCAAAATTTATCTAATATACATAATTGGAATTATGTCCAATCCATATTAAATCCTTCTGGCATTGCGTCAAGAAGTATTTGCACCAAGTTTCTTCAATCATGCGATTTTTGGTGAAATTCTATATGTTACAGATTCAAATGATTGGCTTAATCTGTTTTGTCCAAATTTTAAATTACATAGTCATGACGTACCCGAGATAAAAGAAATTCTAAAATATTTATTAATATAAATAATAACTTTGTTTCTAAATTTGTTACCAAATTTTCGAATATTCGCACCTTAAAAAGAGTATTTTCATATGTTTTAAAATTTTGCCAGAATTTAAAAAATACAACGAAGAAAAATATAGGAACTTTAAGTGTCGATACAGTTGATTCTACTTTTAAGTTACTTATTGCTTATTTATTTATTTATTCGTATGGTACATTTTAAATATTATATTGTGATGTACGTGTTATGTGCCCCTGATGATCAGTATAAACCTGTACATAGTATAGTGTGTAATTGTGGATTGGTTTGTCTTGGCAAAGTATTTGCTTTAAGGTTTAGGAAAACCACTAAAACCTAATCATGACAACCGTTATCACTTTAGTATTCACATGTAATAATATTAATTAAGTGTGTAAACATTATAGACGGTAAATAAGAACTTAAAATATAACAATACAACAAAAAAAATAGTAGGTTAAAGAAATAGCAAACAAAATGATGGAAAAACAGATAATCATGACAAAAAATACAAAATATTGTTTAACTTCAGATGTCCTACAGATTAGTAAGCCATAATATAGCTTCTTCGGTTAAATTATGAATGTTTACAAACCCTCCTTTAAACTTTTTTAATTGACAACTCCTCCACAATATGGGCAACGGTCTTTGTTCTGTTTCAGTCACAATTTGGATTAGAAATCGCACCTCATTTAAATAACATTTTAAATGGCCTGTTTTTATGCGAGTTACTTTTGACCAAATTTTCATTCTTTGATCAAAGCCCGGATTTTTATTGTTGGATCATCAATAAAATGTTTATTGAAAACATCAACTCCCGACCATAATTTTTTCCACTCTTCAACTTCAGAAAAAGCTTAATAAAAATTAAGCTAGTTCATCAAAACGAATTTAGTGACAAATATTACAATTACCTATTAAAATGGTAAACCCATTAACAGAAGCTCCAAATTAATTTCCTTAAACTCGTTTTTGGATCAAGTAGGTGTTTTATGAAGTAGGTGACAGACTCATATATTCAAATCTACCAGTTTATGTTAAGTAACCAATTTTGTTCCCTTAACTTTGTTGATATTGAATCACTATTATAACTTCTTACATTCTGGACCACACATTACTATTATCACTAAAATTTTAAAAATTCATTACTTGTTTTCGCCATAAACCTTAAAAAAATCATATATTTTTATCGTACCCCATCATTTCCTTTCCAACATGTTGGATTGAATTTTGCCGGTCAGTTTTTAATAGCTAGTTTTAAACGGTTTGTAGCAAGAAGAGGAATTCCAAGTAATGTCTATTCTAATAATAGTGATACTTTTATTAAAGCTAATAATAAACTTTGTGAATTGCTTTTTTTTTAAATTAAATTAAAATTGTCCCAATTTTGGGGGGTTGTAGGAGGCTGCAAATAAGCAAATAAAATTTTATTTAAAACGTTCAATAAAAATATTAATTTAACCTATGACTTCTAACTTTGATTAACGAAATTGAAACCAACTTAAACTCACGACCTGTCTTTGCTTTATCTGATCTTAATATAATCACTCCTTCACATCTTCTTGTTAATAGAAATATTTCTTCTATACCTGACTATGATTACTCTTTTTTTCCTGAAGACAGACTCACTAGATTTCACAACATTCAACAGTTGTATCAACAATTTTGGAAACGTTTTTCCACTGAATATTAATCGTATAAATGGAATAGACAATCTCAAAACATTAAATAAGAGCTATTTGGTTATGATAAAAGATGCCAAGAGTCATGACAACATTCTAGGGAAAGATGGTGTTGTTTGAGTTGCAAAAATAAACACTTTTACTGCAACATTTACCCGTTCTGCAAGACATCTTTATCCACTTCCAATTGATGAACAGTTATAGTAAAACGATACATTTGTGCACTCAACCAATGAATAATTATTGTTAAGTAATTAAAGTTGTTGTTTGAAGACTCTTGTTAGAATTAACCATTCTTCATTTTTTAATTTATAATATGTCGATATTTAAAAAAAATTGTATCTTGTCTGTAAAGGTTAGCAACATATAGAAAACTTTTTTGTTATTAATTTTTCATAAAAAGTTCTGCATATTCTAAAATCTAAAATTTAATCATCAGATATTAAATTTTACAGTCGTTACGCGGTTTGTCAAAAAATATGAATTTTACTCAAAAGTAAAGAACTTATATAAATTGACAATATCAAAATTTGTTATTAAAAATAGTTCATCAAATTAAAACTACGTTCAAATTAAATAAAAAATATTTTTTCTTTTTTTTGTCTAGCATAACAATGCTAATGTAACTGAACTGACAGAAAAGGCGAATATATGTTGAATCATTTCGTTGACGTATTTTTATTTTAATCGTGTATTAATTAGATTTTTATAAATAATTTTGTTAAATGTTTTTTAAATGGAACGGAAAAGTAATAGTGTTTGTAATAAATAAAAAAATCAAGGTTCGGTTTCAATAATTTGAGTAAAATATATAAAAAAAAATTTAAGTAAAATAATGTAATTGCACATTAAAACTTAGCTTCTTATTACTTTTTTCGATATTGTTACAAATAAAGGTACTTTACTCCTGTACCAAACTAATCATTTTTGTCAAATCCGTATAGGACTGAAAAAGTTTAATATCTGATGATTGAATTTTAAATCAAGCAAAAGAACAAATTTTTTGTAAAATTAATAATAAAAAAGTATTCCATATGTTAAGCTTTAACTTTACAGACATACTGTATGTATCTCGGTATGTACTATCAATTAAGTTCCAATATTAAAGCCATTCTTATAAAAGAAAACTACTGTCCACTCATATGTTTAATGCACCTAAGCATTCCAAGACAAACAAACAACACAACAAATGTATGTCAAGAACGAACAAAAACTTATGTTTCATATTGTAAAGCTTCAACCTACTTAACGCTTTAATTTTGAACAAACTAATTAAATATTTAATTAACAACTATATACATAGAAGTTGGATAATAATTATAATTAAAAAACTTTTTCTAATAAAATTGCAACAAGACTAACAAAAAATCTCATTAAAAAAGTCTTAACAAAATTTTCTATTACTACTTTGAAACTCATTGGTAGAAGTAAGTCAGAAATAAAACAAAATGTTTACGAAAACACTTAAACATGAATAAAGATTTATTGAAAGCATAATGATGAATCAAAACTTTAAATTTTGAGAACTACGCCAACTCTTCTGAGATGGGTTAGTTTAATCGCATATACAGAAATGAATTTGTTCAAGTATTGTGTAGAACTGCTAATGTTCTTGTGGTGACTATAATTTGTGTCCAATAAATTTACGGAACTCAAGAACACTATGTTACTTAATTTAAATTGAAGATTTGCATTCAGTATTTTTTTATCCGTCGCCAAAATCTATTTTTCTACAATTTATATATTTACCCATGAACAACCGATTTAATTATTAGAAATAGTAAAGAATTCAGACGTACCATAAATAATTATTCTAATTTTAACTGAATTGTTATTTTTGTAAAATGTAGGTTACTAGTATACAAAAAAGCTACATGCCACTTTTTATGCTTTAATAGTGACAAGTTTTATCTCAAAATTTTGTAATGTATATTACACTTGTTCCTTTACACTTTATTTTAGTAAAATATGTTCGAGCTTAAAAATCGCTGAAACTGCAATAAGAAGAAAACAAACCTGAATATTACGAGAATTTAAAAAAGCATCCTGTAGAGATTAAAGCTAAGCAGTTAGTGTTAAATGGAAATACATGATTTTAATCAAAGCAAACCGAGAACGTATAAAACAGTCACGCGAACAGCAAATGCACGAAAGTACACTTACAATCCAACTCAACATGATATATGAACTACCTCCAAGTTTATCGTGTAAAAGTATCCTGAATGTAAAATTAAATCACGTCATGTTTATATCCCATGAATGGCACTCCATCGACACTAGCACTCAAAACAACACCATCACATCGCATCATTAACGATAATGATTAATTGTTTCAGTTATCTTTTAAGAAAATTGTTTTATTAAAGCACATTGTAATTTAGTAAACGACACTGTAAAGTAATACCTAATTAAAAGCTGATTTCGTTTATTTGAAGTTGATTAAATGCGTATAAGGTCAAGGTAAAACAATACGCTAAAAATACGTAGTATTTGATTCAGAAACACGAAACACACCATTAAGAAAAAGTATGATGCGTAAAGCCATCAAAAACTAAATGTTAATAGTGCCATAAATAATGACTTTACGTCAAAATTATGATAGACAGTATTAAAATTGTTGTGCTTTAAAACATGGAGCTATAAGCAAATATGATGGTTTATTTATATTGGCGAACTAATTTTTGGATATTACACGTACGCGACGACATATTTGCGTTTATTAATCAAGTGGGAACGACGAGACTTTGACAAACACTTTTTTTTATTAATATCAGTTTATATGAATCTACGCACTCATTTGGCAGTGGAACTTTTAAATCGCTTTATTAATATTTGAACACAAATTTGTTGTTAACACAACACAGAGTAGAGGCGCAAGAAGACACAAACACGCGACGACATTAAGAAACGTTGCTTTTTTAGACGCGTCCTATAACGAGGCATCTCGCGCTCAAACTACTATCTGTTTAACATCAAGTCGCCGCGACGCTAGCCAGAACGGACGCCCACCTGCTTTTACGTTTCATATTTAAACAGGGACGCCCAAACTGTTTAACATGTGCTTCAGAGTAACGCGTACTACTAAGTAAGGTAAACCTGCAATTAAAAAAAAAATTTGGGGACGATAAGTTTATTTGATTCAAAGTATAAAGTTAACGTAATATCTATTTTTTCTGCTCAATGACATCAAACCAATAAGTACATTGTAAATGATAACTATTGCAGTTCTTCAATACAATCTAAAGCCTTTAAAATTAAAAATAACGAGGTAGTTTTTCTAAAGCAATCGTATTTATACTAGATTTATGGAAGGCAATTAAGCAGTTTCAGTTTTGGAATTCCAAACTGTAATTATAATTGGAATTATTTATAGATCAAAAACATAATCGTGGACATAAATAATTTCATCTACAAACACAACAATAAATACTTTAAGTAAAACTAAAATTTATGAAGAAAGAACAATCGAACCGTTTCAAAATAGTTCAAATTTATAATTTGGTCAAATAACAACAATTTATTTGAATTTTTTAGATATCTGGAGTATATAGATTTTTTATTTTCTTAAGTGGATTAAAGTTTAGAGGCACGGATTTGTTTCTTTTAATGTTGATCTTATTTAGCTCTATTTTACTGTTTTGACAAGAATAATCGTGGTTGTGGTAAATTTTAAATCACAATTTAATTTAAGATTTTTATTTATCGATTTCGCATGCTTCACAAAGATAATACTTTAGCTGGTCGTTAACCTAATAAATTCATCGCTTTCTAACTTGTTACTATTTTCTATCCTCTCTTATATGAAGAAATATGTCGAGCTACATAGAAGCTCATGCCTATAAAATAGCGTACGTTATATATAGAATATCAACCTAATCACTAATTAATTACACCAAATTTCTGGTTAGTATATTTATACTACAAGCCACATAGCAACTTTCAGACTTCATAGTTTTATAGTACCTTGAAAATACGCAGCTATAAATCGTCCGTTATTAAAGTACTAAATGCTTCAAAAAAAATAGTTTCTATACGATTTTTAATAAAAACTTATACTTTAGAAAGAAAAATTGCTTTAAAATCGTTAAAACAAAATTAATTCTAACGTAACCATTGACAAAAATCATGAATTTTTTTAATGAAAACGATAACAAAGAGTAGGAAAAGCACTGCAAATTTTATTAATTCACTTTTTGTAATGAATCGAAAACAATCTATACAAGGTGTCTCACCGGAAACCGCCATTAGCCGTTTACGGAAAAGTATAAATAGAAAAAATTTGAAAACTATTGCATTTTCGCATTCTACGTCCATAGTATAAAAAATGTAATACTAAAGGTTAAGAACAATCGTTGCTATGTTTAATTCTTGGATACTATTGTATTTAACCTACGATTAAATTTAATCGAATTTGTTGCAACTGGTCGTAAGTGTTTTATATTTGCTGTTACATTTTGACATCTTCAAAGAGCAATAACTTTTTTAAGTCAAATAAAACACTCTGTATTTTTTTACTCTGTAGTGTGCAGGTTAAAATTCTCTTTCAAATAATATCAGCATTGTTAGGATTACGGCTACTACTTTTGGAGATATTTGTAACTTTCTATGTCAAATTCACACAGTTTTATGTTTGTCAAATAAAACTAAACCTACAGTAGTATTACTAACTTTTTTTATAGATTACTATGTAGTTTATTGATAAAAACAATAAATCAGAAGCAATTTTGTTGTATTTGTTGAAATTAACGCAGCATTTAAAGTATTAATTTAACGGTGATTTTCAGTAATTACAGTTGGACCGGATTTATAAAACTGAAACCTACAGCAATAATACCAACTTTTTACAGATTACTATGTAGTTTATTGATAAAAACAATAAATCAAAAGCAATTTTGTTGTATTTGTTAAAATTAACGCAGCATTTATGGTATTAATTTAACGATGATTTTCTGTAATGAAAGTTGGACCGGATTTTTAAAACTGAGACCTACAGCAATAATAATACCAACTTTTTTACAAACTACTATTCAGTTGGTTGATAAAAATAGTAAATCAGAAGCAATTTTGATGTATTTGTTGAAATTAATGCAGCATTTAAGGTATTAATTTAACGGTGATTCTTTGTAATTACAGTTGGACCGGATTTATAAAACTGAAACTTACAGCAATAATACCAACTTTTTTACAGATTACTATGTAGTTTATTGATAAAAACAATAAATCAGAAGCAATTTTGTTGTATTTGTTGAAATTAACGCAGCATTTAAAGTATTAATTTAACGGTGATTTTCTGTAATTACAGTTGGACCGGATTTTTAAAACTGAAACCTACAGCAATAATGATACCAACTTTTTTACAGACTACTATGCAGTTGGTTGATAAAAATAATAAATCAGAAGCAATTTTGATGTATTTGTTGAAATTAATGCAGCATTTAAGGTATTAATTTAACGGTGATTCTTTGTAATTACAGTTGGACCGGATTTATAAAACTGAAACTTACAGCAATAATACCAACTTTTTTACAGATTACTATGTAGTTTATTGATAAAAACAATAAATCAAAAACAATTTTGTTGTATTTGTTGAAATTAACGTAGCATTTAAGGTATTATATATAAATTATTTACGCTTTAAGCAATCCCATATTACTATTTATTTAATAGTTTCAACTCAAAAATTATTGTGAGTCATTGTCAGAATTAAACAGATTACTATGTAGTTTATTGATAAAAACAATAAATCAGAAGCAATTTTGTTGTATTTGTTGAAATTAACGCAGCATTTAAAGTATTAATTTAACGGTGATTTTATTGTAATTACAGTTGGACCGGATTTTTAAAACTGAGACCTACAGCAATAATAATACCAACTTTTTTACAGACTACTATTCAGTTGGTTGATAAAAATAGTAAATCAGAAGCAATTTTGATGTATTTGTTGAAATTAATGCAGCATTTAAAGTATTAATTTAACGGTGATTCTTTGTAATTACAGTTGGACCGGATTTATAAAACTGAAACTTACAGCAATAATACCAACTTTTTTACAGATTACTATGTAGTTTATTGATAAAAACAATAAATCAGAAGCAATTTTGTTGTATTTGTTGAAATTAACGCAGCATTTAAAGTATTAATTTGACGGTGATTTTCTGTAATTACAGTTGGACCGGATTTTAAAACTGAAACCTACAGCAATAATGATACCAACTTTTTTACAGATTACTATGTAGTTGGTTGATAAAAACAATAAATCAGAAGCAATTTTGTTGTATTTGTTGAAATTAATGCAGCATTTAAGGTATTAATTTAACGGTGATTCTCTGTAATTACAGTTGGACCGGATTTATAAAACTGAAACTTACAGCAATAATACCAACTTTTTACAGATTACTATGTAGTTTATTGATAAAAACAATAAATCAAAAACAATTTTGTTGTATTTGTTGAAATTAACGCAGCATTTAAGGTATTATATATAAATTATTTACGCTTTAAGCAATCCCATATTACTATTTATTTAATAGTTTCAACTCAAAAATTATTGTGAGTCATTGTCAGAATTAAACAGATTACTATGTAGTTTATTGATAAAAACAATAAATCAGAAGCAATTTTGTTGTATTTGTTGAAATTAACGCAGCATTTAAAGTATTAATTTAACGGTGATTTTCTTGTAATTACAGTTGGACCGGATTTTTAAAACTGAGACCTACAGCAATAATGATACCAACTTTTTACAGACTACTATGCAGTTGGTTGATAAAAACAATAAATCAGAAGCAATTTTGATGTATTTGTTGAAATTAATGCAGCATTTAAGGTATTAATTTAACGGTGATTCTTTGTAATTACAGTTGGACCGGATTTATAAAACTGAAACTTACAGCAATAATACCAACTTTTTACAGATTACTATGTAGTTTATTGATAAAAACAATAAATCAAAAACAATTTTGTTGTATTTGTTGAAATTAACGTAGCATTTAAGGTATTATATATAAATTATTTACGCTTTAAGCAATCCCATATTAATATTTATTTAATAGTTTCAACTCAAAAATTATTGTGAGTCATTGTCAATTAAACAGATTACTATGTAGTTTATTGATAAAACAATAAATCAGAAGCAATTTTGTTGTATTTGTTGAAATTAACGCAGCATTTAAGGTCTTAATTTAACGGTGATTCTTTGTAATTACAGTTGGACCGGATTTATAAACTGAAACTTACAGCAATAATTAACTTTTTACAGATTACTATGTAGTTTATTGATAAAAACAATAAATCAAAACAATTTGTTGTATTTGTTGAAATTAACGTAGCATTTAAGGTATTATATATAAATTATTTACGCTTTAAGCAATCCCATATTAGTATTTATTTATTATTTATTTACTAGTTTCAACTCAAAAATTATTGTGAGTCATTGTCAGAATTAAACAGATTACTATGCAGTTTATTGATAAAAACAATAAATCAAAGCAATTTTGTTGTATTTGTTGAAATTAACGCAGCATTTAAAGTATTAATTTAACGGTGATTTTCTGTAATTACAGTTGGACCGGATTTTAAAACTGAAACCTACAGCAATAATACCAACTTTTTTACAAATTACTATGTAGTTTATTGATTAAAAACAATAAATCAGAAGCAATTTTGTTGTATTTGTTGAAATTAACGCAGCATTTAAGGTATTAATTTAACGGTGATTCTCTGTAATGACAGTTAGACCGGATTTGTAACAGATCTGTTGTGTTAACTGTTAACGTACCGGCTTGATTAATATCACAACCCTCAACAATGATTTGAAAATTTATTGGGTTATGTCAAATTGACACAGTTTTGTGTTTCTCAAATAAAATTATTCATTGTCAATTCAATTACAGATCTTGTACGCTCCAATAGTACTAAATTGTAAATATCTCCAAATCTCCGTTATCCTAACAACGCTTATATGATTGAAAAGAGAATTTCAACTTGTACCCGAGTCACTAAGAAGTCAATATGTAACAGCAAATATGAAACACTTAGTACTATATTTTTTAATCTATGGACACATCTATGTTCATTCTCTTTATTCAAATCAAAACTTAAACCAATATGGAGTTTCCAAAAACAGTTACAGATATTTCCGTAAACTTTTGCATCTGTAAAAAAAATGGCCTTAAAATTTGACGTAGAATCCGAAAATGCAATAATATATAGGGTGTTCCATTTAAAATTACGAAGTTGATAATTACTACTGGTAGAAGCGGAAGTGTCAGAAGAATGAAAATATTTTAGTTTAGTTTGCCCTATTGGTTCTTACTCATTTTCCAAATTTTCAATTTTTTTCTGTATACTTATCCGTATACGGCTAATGGCAGTTCCGGTGAGACACCCTGTATAAGTATGAAAGTATTTTACTATCTAGGTACTGTTTTAATTAAAAATATTAAAAAAACTGCAAATTATAACATTTTATAAATTCATAATGTTCCCTAAAGTTTTTGGTTTCGGTGGAGGTGTGTCATTCACTTGTGGTTTCAATGCGTTTTTCTTTCAAAATGGGATTATGTAAATTTTTCATGTTTTGTAGTAAACTGTTGTTAGTAAAAAAAATGTCATTCTAGGCGACTAATGTTATTTATGAGAAAAACTATACAAGGTGTCCCGTAATAAATGCCCAAGATTTTACCAGGTTATACTGTAGGTCGAGACAAACAATTTTTATTATATAATGGGTATTCCCATCTTGCTTGGTTGTCCGTCTATATGCCTGTGTGTGATTTTTAGAAAATAATTTCACTCTCCGTAGTGGTTGAAGGCATGAAACCCAAACTGCGTAGGTGTGTTGGTTGTATTAGTGTCAGTAATAAATAAAAATTTTAAAATAATACCATTACCCGTGGCAGCTATTTAAAGACTTCAAAGTTAAATAACTTTTAAACCAGTGGTTTTATAAAAAATTATACAGTGTATAAAGTGGCAAACAATGGGAAGTCACTGAGTCTAGTAATAATCAATCTCTCCATAGAAAATTTTTTCTTCGACACTTGAATAGTCAACATTCTAGAAACCAGTTCACCATGGAAACAGAATCACGGTGAACGACATGTGGCTTCCTTAGATATTCTGAGAAAAAGAGAGCGAAACAAACTAGGCAACACAGGGTGCAAAAAACCTACAAACACGGAAAGGTGTTATCGAACCATCACTTAGGCTAAACGTTTAGACTCATCAAGACCTTGATCAAACAGGCTCAAAGTATTTGTAAACCAGAAAATTTTCAAGCGAAACTTGAACACCTGAAAACTGTATCTAAAAGATTAAAAGTATCGAAGTCTGAAAGTCGACCCACTAACGTTTATGCATACCTTCCATACATATCCAAAGCACCTACCGCATAAACAAAATTTTAAGGTATACACAACAAAGAAGAGACTGGCCAACCCTAGTCGAAACATCGGCAAGTGACTAAAACATGGTGTTTTAATCATCCTTCACTAATACTAAAATATTAAATTCTAATCGAGTGTGAGAGTGTTACCATAGTTACCAATGTTACCATGGTTAAAAATCAATGTGAATATAACATAATACTCTTATGGTTTTTTTTTATATTTACATTTTCAATTTTTATATTAATTAATTTTCCAAATTTTTTTAATATTACCAAAAAATTTCAACAAGAGAGTCGGCGCATTCTTTTTCTTGCACATTTTCACACTCTTTCAGTTTTAATTTTCAAAGCTGATTTTTGAACTGTTTTTTTGCAAGCAACCTTATACTAACACGTTGCAAAAAACATTATAATTTATTCGGTTATTTGATAGGTGAAAAACGTAGGCAATGCTATGTTTGCATATTCTACAGAGTTTATACTTTTAAATGGTGTTCGACTTTTTGGATACGACATCAGAAAAACTATGACAAAATAGCTATGTATGTTACTAGTACAGAGCACCGCTATTATAACAATCGTTACAAAAAATTATATTTCGATCCGTGTAACATTCAATACTTTTTGTGAGTTAAAAAAAATTAAGTAAAATAATTAAACATATTTCGACTTCTAATTTTATCGAGTGTGATCGATGTTACTATGGTTACAGTTTCCAAAACCAATGTCAAAGCAATCTGAGGAAGCAAAAGTTTACTTTTTTAATTAGTTACGATAAATTGAACTTTTTGTAACTAGTTACAAAAGTGCAGTATTTTAACACCTACTTTGATTATAAAAATATCACTCATTATGTCAAAATAAAAAAAAAAAATAAAAAAAAAAAAAAATAAAATAAAAAAAAAAAAAAATAAAAAATTAAATTAATTTTTTTAAAAAAAAAAAAAAAAAAATAAAAAAAAAAAAAGGCTTTTTAAAAAAAAAAATTTTTAAAATAAATTTTTTTTTTTAAAAAATTTAAAATAAAAAAATTTTTTTATTTTTTTTTGTTCGGCTGATGTACTTGATAATTAGCATTCAAAGTTTCAAAAGCATGGTCGTATTCTCTAATTAAATAGAATTCAATTACAAAGTATTTTTATTACGGTGTTGTTACGTTTTATTAATTTTCTCTAATATATTAAATGAATTTAATGTACATATTTTGTAATAGTAACTGTATATATTTATCTTTGATGTTTTCTGCATTTATTTATATCTATGGAACCCATAGTTTTTAACTTGTTGACTTGCGCGAATACAAGACGCAAGGACCGTTTGTGAACCCCAAAAACTCCATTCTTACGGTGTACTTGACGCATTGTTTGTACCAATATCTTCTTTAAAAGACCCAGAAATTAATCTGGTATACTTGTTTTTCTTAATATATTATCTTTGTTTAATTGTGTTATTTGCTTTAGGATCTCTCCTCCTTCTTTTCCTGAATCTCTGATTATGTTTATTGTTACCTTACTTTGTGTCAATATCTTACTTTCTGGGAAATAATTACATCCCAAATCGTTCATTGTAATGGGACCTACAGACACTAGTACATGTATTAAAACATAAACGTGCGTCGATGTACGCGTGTAGATGTACGTCAACATACTTTTATCTGCACACGTATAGATGTTTGTCAGTTTTCTCTAACATGTCTAGCGAAATGAGATAAATTTACTGCAGTGGCGTGCGTTTGTATTGTAAGCAAAAGACACGTGAAATAAATTAAATAAACTTTACAAAATTTTCGCTAAAACTGTAAGTACCTACCTTACTTTACCTAAATTGATTTAACTAAACTCATCTAAAATTTTACTTAAGTGACATGAATGCGTGTAACCTTCTAGTTAACTATAAAAAGAATTACATTAAAATTTAACCTATACTTATATTGTGAAGAAAATGGATCCAATTTCTATTTAAATTTTATGCTTAAAATATTATTCAAACTCACGTATTTACCTTTAAGAAACTATTTACTACGAATTTATAATTGAACCCGATAACTTTTGTTTGTGTAATAAATTTTGTTTTCCTAACTATATGTGTTTCAAATTATCTATTTATTATTGGCACTTTTTACATTCTGGCTAAGAAATTAAAATGTGATGGCATCCAAAACAACATTTATGCGAATGTGAGTCGGCCAATTATTAGATAAGAATTTGTCTGATTGTTTTACATCTCATTAAGTCTCATTATTAAAAATTTCTGGAGGCGGTTCTCACTTTGTTAATTCACGGTAGTAATGACCCGGATTACAAAGAAGAAGCACAAAACTGTCACAATACTACTAAGAAAAAGCTAGTTGCACGACCACAAAGTTTGCAGACCGACCTAAGGGAGTTTTGGTACATCATGCAATAATTGTGTATATCCTTGTACCGAATTTTGTGTTTCTTGTTTATAAAAATTTGTCGACTTTCTGACAATTCATACATATAAAAGGAACGATTTTTATATCACACAAATCTAAACTTGCCAATAAAATTTTTGTTCATTATTCACTACGAAGAAAATTTATTGTTTTAACAACACTTCGTTGTAAAATTCTAAATCCTCTCTGCTCATACTGTTGGATTTTGTAATTTTTCATTTTGTCTTGTAGTCGACTAAGTCTTGAAAACAAAAGTTAATTTATTTTTCCTGTAAAGTCTTGAAAGTCAAATTAAGGGAAATAAAGAACAACAAGTTATTTTAAATCCTCAGAATTTTAAAATTGTATTAACTTTTTGTTTTTAAATTTAATAAGCTCTGCGAACTCAAAAGTATTTTCTTATATTCTAATAAAAGTAAACTTAAACATAATACCTGCTTTGTTTTTCTGCAAAGAATATGAATTTCGGTTTTTATAGATATTCTGATTATGTACTCACTTTTAAGAAAAAGGTGGTATTGTATTTAATAATTTTACAAGAATTCTGCACACTTATTCTTTTAAATCTTAAGCTCTTTTTTATTTAATTTTAGGTTATATTTAGCATTTTGCCAGAAAAACAATGAACTCGCATATATAAGTTAATAAAGAACACATTACAAATTACCACATGAAAAAAATGTAATAATTATTGCATCTTCATTTATAAATTTTCTAATAATAACCAGTGTTTACCCTAGATTAAACATTATGCCAAAGAATTTGCAAATCATGTGGTAATGTTAAATGAATGAATAGATAAGATTTAAATAAATATTTAAGTTCTAAAAACTACATGTGTATTTCTTCGGTGATTAGGTTTTCTACCAGAAGCATTTAATTGTACGTCAGAACTCTAAGTACATTTTAATAAGTATTCTACATCAGCATTAAATTAAATAAATGCTTTGCAGAAAACAAATCTTGAAATATACAACAAGTTACTTCTCTCATAAATATCTAGTTTTGGTTTTGAATGTCAAATTAAATAACATTCTTACATCTTAGCAACTAAAACACAGTGTTATTAATAGTATAGATGCTAATTTTTTTAGAGAATAAAGACTATTCTCACAACAAAATAAAAATATCGAAACATCTAAGATTTCGAGTTGTTTAATGATATTACTTAACTTATTTAAGTAACAACAAATAAATATTTGCATAGGTGTTTAAATAAAATGTAAGATATTCAGTCATGTATCAAGTAAAAGTAAAAGCACTGAATAATAATAAAGAGATTTTACGCCACTTATGGCCGGTCGCATCAACAAAACTTAAACTTAAGCAACTTTCAGATACTTTATCGGTTATTAATCTTTTCCGTTAATATTACGTTACTGCGCAGCCGCACTATAAGGGATACCGTTTAGTGTTATTACATTAAAGGCCTGATTTTTCATCTCCAGTTAATATTATCTGTCGGTAGATTATCTTAGAAACGCGACTTTCTAAAAATTTGATTGGCTCAATACTGTGTTTCCATAGTAGTTAACCGACTGATAAAGTTAACTGGAGGTGAAAAATTAAGCCTTAGTGTCGTAAAATCTCTCTATTAATGTTTTCCGTTAATCTTATGTAACTGCACAACCGCAGTATAAAGGTAAAATTTCTCTATCATTGTTTCCCGTTAATTTTATGTTTAGTTGATACATCACAAAACTGAATAACTAAATTAATTATTAAAATTTAACATAAAAGAAGATGAAAGTAGCATTTGCTGCATAAAATGCTGTTACTCAACTAGTTCGCTTTTTCAGGTGAGTATGAGTGGCTTCTGGCCTGATGCAAAAAGGTAGCGCCAGATGCTGCACGATCCAGAAAATCCATTGCCCATGAACTAATGGCCGGTTGTAGCAACCCGACTAAACTTAGCTGCGCTTAAAAACAATCATTGCTATGGTTTTAATAATTGTATCTAAGTTTTTAAGCTTTACTTAAATTTAAGTTGATTTGGTGCAACCGGCCATAACATTCAAGTGCAATTTAAAAAATTAAAAAAGCAATAGTATTATTCCCGACAATTGAGTAGGTCACCTTTTCCTTTGACACTTACTGTTGTTTGAAATCGGCCATGAACACAAACATAAAATTATTCCTATCGAAACTGTCACGAACATTTACCAATTAATAGACATTTTAACCTTATATTGGTTTTGTAGTAAAAACAGTTTGTAGTAGGTACAAGAATTATGTTGTTCTTTTGGCGACGTTTCGACCGTATAGTACAGATATATTTAATAGTCTAGTTATTTATTAAATCAAATCAAATCAGAAAACGTTTATTGTGAGACAACCATAAAAGGTAGAAGCTCAACTTTAAAATTGGTCTTCTACTTTACTTTACAAAACAAAAAGTAAATAAATAGTTCTAATAATAGTTGAGGTTACATAAGTTTACACTTTTACCTATATTCGGCAAAACATATTTTAATACTACGTCTAATGACAACTGGATTAGTATCTATAGGATTTAAGATGAGATCAAATTTGTTAAGAATACATTTTCGTAAATTGATGTGATGTGTAAAGGAATGTTACATTTATTCTTAAACTTAGTATTTACATCATGCAAATTAGATTTTTGCTGCAGTTCATTATACAAATACACAGGTTTGCGGTTTCTGATCAGGATCACATTGTATGCAGTTATTCTAAGAAGAGCGTGAAAATTTTCATTCATTTTTAGAATATTCTTTGTTTTGTAACTGGGTGTAACATGTTCTCTGTAACTTACATCAAACGTAAGTAACGGTTTTGCATCTTCTGTATCTTGTTTTTTAGGTGAATCGTTAGCAATGCAATGCAGCAGTAGTCAAAGTTACTTCGAATTACACTCATAGACAAGTCCCCTTTAACTTGAGAAGGTAATATGTAAGTTTAATATGAGCTTTTTTAATAACTTTGTAATGTAAGACTCAAAGGACAAATTTTTGTCAGACAAACACCCAAAGTTCTTGCACTATGGGAGATATTAATCACTGAATTGTTAACCGTAAAGTACTAGTTGTAATTAATTGACGCACACGTTCACATGAAGCACTAACACTTATACACATTGCTACTGACTTGATGATGACAACGTTAACTGTACTATTAATTTCACTAGGGAAACATGTCACCCGAATATAAATGCAGAGTACAGTCTTCTAATACAATTAGAGGTATATCGGCTGTGAAAATGGTAAATAGAGGAGGTCCAAGTATGCTCCTTTAAGGTACACCCTGCGAGACAAATACCTCTTTCTTGATAGCTGGCTATTAGTATGTACAGTTTGCGTCCTATGCGTAAGATAACTTTGAAACTAATTTACGACAGACTTAAAATTTCTATAGTAGCGTAGTTTGCCAAGAAGGGTTTTGTGATTAATATTGTCAAAGGCTTTGCTATAATCCAGCATAACCTTCATACTGTAATCGTATAATTCCTTTGTACAAAAGTCTTCCTAACGACTGAATCAACGGGTTGTTTGATCCATTCAGTTGAGATATTACAGGGTGTTAAAACGTGGAAGTTACCAAAGAGAAAATTCAGTACTTTAATACAGTGTTTCTTTGATAAAAGCGAAAATGCAAACCAGGTGACTGAATGTAGTAGTCAATTGGACCAAATTTGGTTTTGTCGATTTCAGTCAGATATTCTTGATATTAAAGATGCACCTCGGACAGATATGCCCGATAAAATCATAGAAAAGATAAAAGTTTACTGAAGCTTAGCAGTCGTAGCATCGCCCTAAAGCAAAAGTTCAACCGTAAACAAATTTAAGTAATTTGAACAAAGTTGGATTTAAACAGAAGCTTGATATTTGGGTGTTACACCAATTAAGAGAAAAAGCATGATAGATCAAATTTCAATCTGCGGAGGCTTAGTCACTAAAACCAAATGAATGTATTTGTTAAACGGATAGTAACCGAGGGCGAGAAATCGGTCACGTACGACTACAATGAACAAAAACGATCGTGGCCAAAACGACAATACAACTCAAACGGTGGTTACACTAGAACCAACAGCCAGAAAGATTCTATTGTGCATTTGGTGGGACTAGAAAAAAATTATTAATTATGGGTTTTTTTCCATTTGGCCAAACACTAAATTCAGATATCACTGTGGACCAGAAACCAGATCAGAAACGGCAGGATTAGTTAACAGGAGAGCTGTTCTGTTCCATCAAGATAACACCAGGTTACACACGTCTATAGTGACTCGTCAAAAACTTGATTTTGGAAAGTTTGAGCATCTATCATATAGTGCGGACTAAGTGATTTTTCTTGCATTGTAAAACTTCCTTAGTGATGGGAAATTGGCATTAAAAGCAAACTGCAAAAATTTTTACTAGAATTTTTTGCTAATAGTGACCAAGACTTCTATGAGAGAGGTATTACGAAGCTACCTTTAAAACGCAACAAATTAATATTGGACCAAAATTGGTCATCCAACATGTTAAATAAAATCTGAAATTTACGTAAAAATGTCTTTTCACCCAATGTTTATTTTAAACCTGTAAAACATCAGTCACTACAGATTTCCAAAAATATTACTATCCGTAAAATTGACGTAAACTTTTTTTAAATACAAATTATAATTAACCATAACATCAAAAAAGTAATTTTTGAACTTTCCGCGACCTTACTTAGTTAGAGCTTTATAATTTGCATATATTTATGACGAAATAATTACACAAGGTTGGATTGTGTAATTACAACTACTATTATTCGCGTCCTCAACTGGCAATGGTTTCCTGGTATAGTAATTCAAGGCGTAATTGTAACTGCCAAACCAGACCGCTGTTAGGAGGTGCGCGTTGTCAATAAAATTTAGTCCATATATTGTGCAGTTAAAATTATTTTCAACGCGTGTTTTTTGCAAATGTAGTTCACTTGTAAAGGTGGAATATTGTAGATGTGTTAAAATAATCATATTCCAAGTATTATAGATAAAACAAACATAAAATTTTAATACAAATACAGGGTGTTCGTAACAACATTACATACAAAAGTGAGTTAGATTTATTCAATTTATTATTTTGTAACTACATTTACCCAAACGACTCGTTTTCTATCTAAATGTCTGTTAACAGCCCCAAAATAGCAAAAGAGCGAAACAGTGGTCGAATGATTCTTGGTGTTTTTGCAATTGTAGAATCTCTTGCAAATTTACAGCAAGTAATTTTAAGCCTACACTTAGTTGACATTAATAGTGCTACGATAGCACGGGAAGCAGTACAATGTAACGGTTGCAGTTCATACATAATAAAAAGTAAAATAAAGTGACGGTTCTAGCGATGCAAATAGAAAAAAAACACAATAATATTGGGCTTGAAGTAGGCGCACTAAAATGCGTGGAAGATCCGTATTTATAAGCGTTAACACAGCAGTGTCCGGCTGAGTCGGTGAGATGGGGAGGTCTTTAAAGAACTAAAAGAAATAACTGCTGCGTAACAAGGCGCCACCTGCTGGGTAACAGAGAGAAATAAAACCGACCAACAACAACAAACACACATCATAGAGAGACCAAAGACATATAAATATAGCAAATACAATTTAAAATATTTAAAGAATCTGGGAGAAAGAGAGATTCAATCGCATGAAACTTGCGTGCATTAGCAATAACTAATTAGTTATAGTTCGCTTTAAAATATGTCACAATTTAGTTAAGTTTTTGTTTATAAAGCCCAAATTAAAAGTAGCGTACCAATTTAAGATCGGTAATTAGGCAAACTCGACGTACACATGTCACTTACACACGGTGACTTAAAAACTAGTAGTACAGTCGTTCTAATACGGAATGTAGCTCCTGCCAGTCCAAAAGGCTTTTTGTTTTAGCTACCCCACATTAATAACAACGCCCCAACTATGAAGAAGTTAGTGCCAACAACACCGAGCGTCGGTGGATGGAGACTATCCCGAATAACAATTTGCTTAATCGCTAGGGATACAACCGCTTGATGTCACGTGTACTTGAGTTTTGAACGCATGCAAAATGAAAAGGTTCCTTAAAACAATAACTTAGCTGTGTACTGATGCATGTAGTTCTGATAAGGAATGTCCTTGCTAACGACAACCAGTTGACAGCTACTCGAAGATCAGTAGAATTGCTCTGAGGAGGAGGAGACGACACAGCTCTGGGAGCGGATTGTTGCCTTCGCACTAGCAAAAACGCCGCATGCGCAATCCACAACCGCTGGAGTATAATCGGCCGTGCAGTTCCGAGGTCGGCGACACCGTGATAATAGGCACATTTTGTGTAACAAAGGATTCTCAATGTCTCGTTCCAGCGCCCCCAGAAATTATCCAGACAGTAAGATATGAGTAGAAACACGTGCTAAAGCATACGTCGTAATTAGCAATTAACACAATTACTAAACTAACCAAAGAAATAGCAAATTTTTAGCTTCGTGAAGCACTGCCAACCACCCAAAAGGAAGAGAAAGTCTCAAGATGTCTGCCCGTCGTTTCAATTAAAAATTTCGAAAATACCGATCCACCAATAGAAAAAATCGTTGCATGCGCGGTAAATTTGATTTTCGTCGCAACGCGCAACTCGAGTATTTTGAACCGTAACAACAATCTTGTAATTGTTCTAGATATGCTTGAGATAAGTAACATTTCTATTCGTAAATATTTGTGGTGAAGTGTACAGGCCTGGTTCATAAAACGTACGAGTTTGTTACTAATTTATTGCATATATGCAATAACTTAGTTCGTCATTTTATTTTTAGACCAATACTAAAACTACCACATTCATCTACATTATTAAATTAGATTTCGAATGCTGTAGCAAATCGGGTGTTCTCAAAATTGCCTGAAAAAATTCTTCGAGTACATGGCATCTATTCTCTTCACTACTGAATTTTGATACACTTTTATGTTTCATATTACGTGCATCGGCAAAATACTTATGTGGAGAAATTTAATTGTTTTTTATTTCGTAAAGTTGTTTACTGTAAAAGCTTAATCTGCAAAGATAATAAATTTAGCTGTTTTGGTGTTCCATGTGTGTGTCTCCACATTGATGTGCAGCCGTTGTACTTTTAAATTTATACTGACATAAACATTTTTTTCAAGTTGGGGTAACAATTTTTTTTTCAACATAAGAAAACGAAGAGGATTAAATAATAATCAAAGTACTTTAAATCAGCATCATAATATCTCCAGCATCTAATAATATTGTTTCTGATGCTACTTGTAGTGGTAATATTTTTACAATTTTATAAACAAACATAAAAGAAAAGATTCAAGAATATATTAATTATTTTAAATATCAGGATATTTGATTTAAAAATAATGGGAAAAGTAAACTGCTTTTGTGGATTGATTCAAGCTCCAAATGAACAGCTAGGTACCCTTAGATGGAGTTTTTTTAAGATCAGCTTTATCTTCATAAAAGTCCTATTATTTATTCTATAAAATATTTTTGTTGCCCAGTATTAAAGTTAATTTTCTGCTTAGTTAGTTATACCGTGTGCCTCTGGCAAGACACGCAATATAAGAATTTTACTAAATAAGAAAAAAATTAAATCGATTCATTAAGGCTATGAAATTCTCATATAGACGTATACGTTACAATTAATTGTTATTGAGTGTTCTTTATTGTAATATTCTATAATTTAATTTTTGGAAATGAGTGTGTATACAATCTCTGAGAAAGTTCAAATGGTTAAGTGGCTATACAATAGTGAAAGTTATTGAAACACTTTTACTTTGTTTACTGAACTTTTTCCGGATCGGTCAATTCGAAATAACAGTACAGTGATGAGAGTTGTGCGACTATTTAAAGAAACTGGAAGTGTACACAAGCGTCCGATGCAAGTTCAACAAAATCAGAACATGGACAATACCAACGATGAAGAAAGCAATGTAATTAGTGGTTGAACTCCTTTTAAATACTTTGTGTTAGTTTCCTCAGATACTCCTGAACCTTCAATGTAAGAGGTGCGGTGGTGAAAAGGACATTAAAAACCCATGTTAATTACTCTTCCCAACTTTGTGAGAGGGATATATTTCTCCCACTTTCAATGTGTTCTTGGCGTGGTTTTTCTCTGAGAAACATCGGTAACCCGACGAAGAACACAATTACAACTAGAGATGATAATTACAACGGAACGAGGAATTAACTGCAGATGATGACATTAGCTTAAATTAATTCAAATTAGTTTACACTCACCTGATGAGACAATCATTTTTAGAAACCCTGTAATAAAAGTCCAATGTTGCCTCTTGCCAGAAACACACGGTATAGTCGTTTAACAAATTCGTGGAATTCATACATAGTGTGACACTGTCACTTAACACTAGGGTGCACTTTTAATAATTAATTAAACAAACTATAAAAATAGAGGAAACAATTCTTCCAGTTTAACATTAATGCAAAATGTTCGAAATAAAAAAAATCAGAACAAATAAGAGAAAAAAACAAATAACATGAATTTTTGTAAATTACAAGTATTAAATTATTAAAAACTAAATGTGACTCATGATTTAAAGATACGATTAATATAATATTTAAAAATAAATTCGTATATACAACATGTCGTTCCACCGCATATTTAAGCTGTAACCAACTGAAAAACAAACACTATAACGAACACGTTATATACTGTGATTATAGAATAATTCGAAACGATGGCTAATAAATTTTATTGAGAGAGTTGTAATTAATTAAAACATCTAATTACCCATTAGCAGATATAATTTACAGAAATGTGTGGTTGATTTAATTATAATAAATAGACACATTTCGAAAGTAATTTTTTTTTGCTAGACATGAATTAATGATCTCCCTGTAAACAGGAGTTAAACTTTGTATTCCTTTCCATTTGCAATTAACTCGAAACTCTAAATAAAGTTCCATTGTGGTATAAGTTGTGATGAGAACAGATGTAGCAACTCGTAAAAGTAGTAGTTGTAACCATAAAAAGTAAAAGCTAAGTTTTAGGGATCTACGCATGCATGTATAAAAATGCATTCTGCGGTGTTTAATTAACACAATTTTGATACTACAACTATATTTAAAAAATAACACGCTATTCTTGGCAAAAATTTCACCTTTTGCTGATTAATAGTTAAGGAGCACTAAACAAAAACTCACGTTATATTGTTTAAATGTGTAGAATGTGATTATGGTGCAATATGCATACAACTTCTCAGAATAGTTTTTTTAGAACTAAAGGGATTTTATTGAAACACCGCAGAAAACTTAAGTTCCACATCAGCTTAAAAATATGTGTACCTATGCAAATTGAAATACTGATCATTGTTTGTTGAAGTAACAGGTAAGTCTTGGAATGACAACTACACAAAGCAAATGCAAAATTATAAAAACAGAAACATATAAAGCTACTAACATCAATCATCGCATGACAAAGAACACTGTCAGAAAAACAAAACTTAGTAGAAAACTCCCAAATAGAAGCCTGAAATAAAACGAAATTCAATAACCACCAAGTGTTACAAACGAGATCGAAATACAAAGCAGAAAAATATTTCGCACGAACAAAGTATATTTTTACAACAAATTCTAACAGAATATTAATTTTTATGACCCAATTCCTATATAAATATTTTTCGTCGGAAAATTTAATTATAAGTTAATGGAAAATTTATGCACGCTTTAAACTGAAATTTCAAAATATAAAAGTATTTGTTTTATTATGTAGTTATATTTTTGAATTTATTCCTTTGATGCAAAATAAACCCAATGAATAAAAAATAGTAGGTACAAACTAGTTTATGTCTTACTCTACCGTATAAAAACACGAATTTCAAAATAACAAGTTCAAAATTTTTATCAATGAAGGAAAATAAATTTTTTTGTGTTTACATCGCCTAATTTACTTTTTGTGTTGTAAATTTTTTCCATTAGTACTTACTACAATATGGTTTGAATAATAGTCTGTATTGCTTCAAACGCTAAAACAATACTCTTATCGACTCCTTCGTTCTGAAAAAATAGAATTTGATGAAAAAAATAAACTTTACAATTTTATTATTGTGTAAGTAAGCATGAAGTGTGAGTTGCTATTATCATTTCAATTATTCTTACATAATAAAATAATTATTTTTTTGCCTCTCTTTTACAAATTTATGTTTGGGTAGGTGTATTTATAATACACAATTTCTAATTCAGCAAAGGTTAAAATTAATTATGCAAAATTTAAGCATGCATAAATTTTGAACAATAAATTCTAAAATTAATGGTAAATTTAAGCAGTAATAGTTTTAATCTATGATAATATGAAA
The DNA here is from genome assembly GCA_030710515.1 of Abscondita cerata. NCBI lineage: Eukaryota > Metazoa > Arthropoda > Insecta > Coleoptera > Lampyridae > Abscondita > Abscondita cerata. The sequence goes on along the minus strand of JALBCR010001758.1, from coordinate 44,331 downwards.
TTGGAAATTATATGCAGGTGAGCTGTCTTGCCTCAAATAATTTCATAGTGCGTATTTGATTAGGAATTAAAATAGGATCTCTATAAATTCGTAATAAATTTAACTTATAGTGCTTAAATTAGAATTATTGTAAAATAAATAGTTCATTACACATAACATGTAGAGCAAGATAACAGTGTTTTGTTAGTAGATTAACTATTAAGTACTATAGATGCATGATCAAATTCCAAGTTAATATATTGGTATTAGATTAAATTTGAATTAGATTAAAACTGAAAATTTATAATTATTAAATTTTGTAATTCTTTTTCCAAAACATTCAGATCAATAGCCTGTACAGGATATTTTCAAAAAATAGTTTACGAAAAACAGGAACTATTTACAAAAACATTATAATAAATATTTAAAAGTAACAGTTATAAAGTGTTAAAATTTTAATTTCTTACAACTTGTTCTAATACAAATTGTGTGAGATTCTCAACGACTGTCAACGAGAAAAGATGATCAAATGCTTCGAAACAACCGGAGAGCCACCTTGCAGCCCCATTGTTCGTGCTAATTAGTAAGATACAGAGAACTGTTACTACAAGAAAAAATATAATTTATAGAGCTTGACTTTACCACTTGTACTACAGGCAACAAAATATCACGTACATAACACACATTTATAGCGAACAGTAATAAAATACTTAATGTATAAATTTTAAAAACAGTAGGGTCGTATCACCCGTTATCTGACTAGTTATATTATCACGTAACTTAGCTAACGGGTAGATACCTCCCGCAAACCCAAAAGGCCTTTAACTTCGCGACAACCGTTTAAAAACGCACAAGCCCGTATTGAGCCGATTAAAATCTCTCGGTTGTTGAGTGTATCACCGAATAGGGTTTTACTTAAAACTAAAGGTTAATGCCGTTTTATGTCGTTAGTACATCACTAACAATAAATACATGAACTTAAACTGTAAAACTTAGCTGTATTATAGAACGAAGTCCCGAGAGTAGGATTTTCAGTTGGCGACGAGATGGACAGTTCCTCAATTATGCACACAGAATTCATCTTAGGAGAAGGTGTTTGAGGAGAACTGGAAAACGTTAAGTTCTCTCGTTTAAACCACAAAGCATAACCACCCCTTAGCTGGTAGACGTGGTACCCACCCATTGCTTGCAGCTGTCTGATTCCGCTACCCGTGGCGCAGTACTTCGTCAAAAAAGAGATTTCTTAATCGGCTACTCGAATACCCCAGGAAGTCATCCAGGCATAGAACAAAACGCAGCAAGTAGGTAAGAGACCACAGTTTTTACAAAAACGGCCCAATGTATTTAAAGCTAATTTATGTTAAAGAAATTTGATACTGAAGACAAACAAAATTACGTTTCCACACCCTTTTTTTAACTTGTACTTGATATGACGTTTGCGTAGATTATAGCCCTGTTGCTGTTGATTTTGTGCAAGCTACCAAGGATAAATTGACGTATCCCTCGTATTATTTTGGATTAAAAGTAGGTATAGAAACTCAGAGTCCTGTTTCCTGCCCAAGCTTTCAAGGCTACCGAGTGACTAAAGAAATTACTAAGGTGACTACAGAGGTGATGAGCTCATAATAAGAGCGAATGCGCACCACTTTTTCTTCGATTAGCAATGTTATGTTCGCTGTACAAGTTTTACTTGGTTTTCGAACACGTGTGTTGTTCAAGCATTAAGTGATATCGCTATAAAGATATCGCTATGCACTTTAAACGCACACATTCATTACAACTGAACTGCTGAGCATTTTTCTTAGTTTATTTATTCTATAGGTGTCAATGTTCTTACACGAGATGTCACAAGGAACTACCAGGTTTTGCTTAAAGAAATTACCCGAATTGACACGACCAAAAAGAGACATAGTAGTAGAGTGCAGTCTATGACTTTTTGTTTGACGCGGAATTGCACAACCCACTTTATTTAGATTAGCATCCCAATGTCATTGATTCGACTTAGTGTACGCCACTATCATGGTTTTCAGAACCTGATTTACACGTTTAGGATTATCGCACGGGTGATATCTGGCTGTATAAAGAATGGTTGTCGCATATGCGTCGCAAAGTCGCTTAAATTCATTACTGCGAAACTGAGCCCCGTTGTCTGAGATTAGATACGGTTTTATTTTATAAGCTGAGTGAAACGTGTGTCCTGAGCAATAGGTCACACGGAATACAGGTCTAGGAAACGTGAGTCGCGATTGATGCGTTACGACGAAAATCATAGTAAGCGCGCATTCTGCGAATTTGCGATTGGTCAAAAATAAATATCCATTTTTATACCCAAAAACGTAATCGGACATCTTAGTTCTACGTTTTTGCTTGCTGATAACTGGTAGTGTTTAATATAATCGTTAATTAAATTACACAAATAGTGGAAAATGCGTTAAAAGATTTCCAATAACAATTCGCTTCCAGTTGTATCGTCTAAACCTACCGTAAGTACTTGTTCTTCTTCTTCTTGTAGAAATTTTAAATGCCAAGTGGAATCTTTTTGACGTTACGTTACGTTACGTTATCTACTCGCTGCGTTTTGTTCCCGTATCTGGTTAACTGTACCGCGGACTTCCTTTTCACGCGGTAGCGGCATCAAACAGCTGCAGGAATCGGTGGGTACCACGTCTACCAGCTAAGAGGTGGCTATGCTTTGGGGCTTAATCTGAGAGAACCTAACGCCTTTCAGTTCTCTTCAAACATCCTCTCCGAGAAGAATCTGTGTGCATAATTGAGGAACTCCGATCTCGGTTGTCGCGAAGTCAAAATGCCTTTTGGGTTTGCGGGAAGTACTTACCTGTTATATAAGTTACTTTTAAGCGTCAGTGTCGTTACATGTTTGACCCTATAAATTGCCGTGTTATGTATGATGTATAGTACACAATGCCCTTCTCAGATAGTACTCAATTGAAACGTTAACACTACGAATTGTCTTGCTGGAGCTCCTCTTAAATCCGGTTAATTATTCGTATAGATTGTATTATTAAGCGAGGCTACTGCTTAAAATCGTGACGACATCAAACAGTCTCTCTCCTTCTCACCTGCCTGTTGCTATAGAAATTTTAAAGCTATCACCTTCCTGTTATGTTAATTAGTGACAATTTGTTCGATCTAGTGTGTATTTCGTTTTCGGATTAAAGTAACTTTTTTGATCTCCTATTGGTCGGTTTTATTTGTTTCTCTTACCCAGCAGGTGGCGCCTTGTTAAAACAGCGGATTAATTTTTCGACTTCCTTAAACACCCCCTTACTCTCTACGACGACTTCGTAAAGCTGCTGTTAAATAAAACAGAAACGTAAAGTAAGACAACATAAACTATTTTACCGGAAAAAATCATTTCAACAAATCTGGCACAACAAAGTGAAGTTCAACTTGATCAACTGTAATATAAGTACCGAAGCTACAGCTTTAAAAGATTCTTCTAATTCCTAATCAACAGAAAAAAGTGATTGGATTACACTTAGTAGCAAAAATGAAACAGATTAGACGGAATTATTGGTAAAGCTCAACTAATACTGTACCCTGGAAAACCAATAACAGGGATACCTAATAACCGTTGCTCTTTATATCAGTAGATTAAAGCTCCAAATACTAAAGAAGACGACGAAAAATTTCTGTAGCGCGACTTCCCGGAAATTAGGTGTGAAGCGTTTCTTGAAGTCTTTGAATCTAAAATACATTCATCGTTCAAAATCCTTATTTATGAAGAATTTTAAAAAAGCAATTAACAGCAATATGGCCTAGTTATTCTTATGTACAGTTCCGAAAAAAAACAAGAAGCAAGCAAAACCAAAAAATTCTATGTACTTCAGTTAAATATTCAATCAATTCGAAACAAATTTAATCATTTTGTCAGTGATTCGTACAATAGATATGATGCAATAATGTTTATGCGAACATTTTTTACTTTCAAATACAGTCAAATCAACACTCATTGAGGTGGAGTTATGATTCTTTCTAAAAACGCTTGATTTTATACCCATGCTCCAATAATTAACATGTCTGTTGAGCTTATTGTGAGCTTACTGCGGCTAAGATCACAAAAAATTGTATATTAATTTATAACGATCTATCGCTCACCAAACGGTGATTTTGATGTTTTTTAAATATAATAAATAATGTACTTGCTCATTGTACTCTATTCAACTGATAAAATCATTATAAACGGTGTTCTTGATATAAAATTTTATGACAGTTTTGTGCTAAGTTACGTATTGCTAACAAATTTAATGATCTAATAAATTCGTATTCATTTATATTAACTATCAAAGACAAAACAAGATTGTATTGACAACGTTATAGCTGATTCTGTGAACAAATACGAAACTGTTGTTTTTAACCCCCAGCTTATCTGATCTCAAAGCTTTAGTAATAGGTATTAAATGTAAACATAAACAATGTTCGAGGAAAAATTACCAAACGACAGTATCATCCTATTAACATGCTAACTTTTTATCGTCATTTAGAAAAGGCTAATTGGGATTTTATTAACAGTAATAATATTAGAACGGACGTCAAATTTACTACATTCATTGATACAGTAAGATATTCTTTAGATTATGCCTTTCATTAATCGCTACAAAAAAAGTAAATCAAAACAGTTGGTTTAACTTAAACTTAGGTAAAATGCGAGAAAACTTAAGTTTCCTAAAAGAATTATATGCAAATTCAAAAGACCCGTATGTAAATAATCAATTCAAAAAATTAAAATCTAAATACAAAAGCAAGCTTGTTGAAACTAAAAGCAAATTTTATGTTGGCATGTTTAGGTATCAATTTAAAGCAAGAGTTACGCATTTTGACAGTTGCGATTTTTGACTTTGATAATTTTGGAATCTAAGCTACAAGACTTAAGAGATTTATATTTTAACATCCTATAGATTGAAACTTTCTCTATTTGCAGACTAAAGTATAAAATTTTGTATCTTTTGATTCAGAAGATATCTAATTTAAAAGCAAGAGCTTACGCATTTTGACAGCTGCACTCTTTGACTTTGATAATTTTTGGAATGCAAACTAAAAGACGTAAGAGATTTATATTTTAACAATCTAAAGATGTGAAACTTTCTCTATCCTTTGGATGCTGATCTGCTGAATATTCACTTTATAAGTATCCAAGTTAACATCTCATCCAAGCGAAACTTTTATTAATAAAATAAATAAGCTTAAACATGATTATTCTTTATTTCAATTTAATAAAATCAATGTATGAATGTAAGCTTTCGCGGCTGTTGTCACTAAGATTATTATCTTCCGACGTTTCGCTAACCATGCTGTTAGCTTCTTCAGAAGTTACTCTAAAGACTGATGTTGTTGTCTCTATCACCGGTTATTGCGAATATCTTGTATGGAAGCATTCGAGCAAGAAGCCATTCCATCCAGCGAACAGAAACCGAAATGCTGGTTCAGATACGTGGACAATACCTTTGTCATATGGCCTCATGGGAAAGAAGCACTTACTGTATTTCTTAACCACCTCAACACTCAGCACGAAAAGATCAAGTTTACCATGGAGACAGAAGAGAATAAGGAGCTTCCCTTCCTGGATGTTCTAGTGAAACGAGGGATAACAACAAGTTGGTTCATAGTGTATATCGTAAAAAGACACACACCGACCGATACCTCCATACCTCTCAACAAAAGGGGTCTACCAAATTGATTGTTCATGTGGAAAGGTCTACATTGGTCAAACCGGACGCAACATAAATTGTAGGTTAAAAGAACATCACCGAGACGCCAAGTCCAGAGCGGTAGATAAATCAGCAATCGCAGAACATCTACACGAAAAAGGAAAACACATCATCAACTTCGAGGAAGCTAAAGTTCTATCAAGGACTAACAACTACTATCCAAGGATAATCAGAGAATCCTTAGAAATTATGAAAAATAAAAACAACTTCAATCGAGAAGATGGTTACTGATTAAGCAACACGTGGAAACTAACTCTTCACAAAAACAAAGAAAACAAATGTCGCCACAAAATTAGTCGATACCAAACAGAAGATCAACCAACCATCGTAAACCAACCACCCATCACTGACCGACCTCAACCAACCGTAACGGAACATAGGTATATAACGAGGAGCAGAAGATAACAACATCAGTCTTTAGAGTAACTTCTGAAGAAGCTAACAGCATGGTTAGCGAAACGTCAAGCAGATAACGTAGGAAGGAAGGACGAACACGGCTCAACCCGGAAGATAATAATCTTATTAATAAAATCAGTTTTGATTATGTTAGAGATATTATCAAAGGAATTTTATTAAATTAGCAAGATTATGTATGAGTCAAACCTACTTTCAAATTAACAATAGCATTTATCAACAAAATTATGGTACAACAATGGGTAACAGCTTATCTCCGTTTATGGTTAACCTGTTCATGGGTAAATTTGAAACTGATATAAAAAATAAATTAGATTATTTTCCTAGAATTTGGTGTAGATATGTAGATGACGTTTTGCAGTCATCGACACTAAAGTTTACAGCCCTCAGCAATTTGTAGAAATTTTAAATTCAAAATTTGAGACAATCAAGTTTACCTATGAAACAGAAACAAACCTTAAGTTACCTTTCTTAGACACTTTAGTGACAAGAAATGAAACAAACTAGATATAGATATTTATCGTAAACACACTAACACTATGAGGTTTGTAACAAATGATTCCAACCATAGTATGCAACATAAACTTGCATCTTTCAACTTTTGATTCACCGATTATTACATTTCCCATTGTCAAAACAAAACTTTGATAAAGAACTGCGAAATATTAAGCAGATTGCATCATACAATGGTTTTCAAGAATCAATTGTCACAAACATAATTAGAAAACATAAACATAAGTTAAACATTAGAAACATTACAACGTTAGGAACTAGTAATAGCAAAATAGATAAGAAATATGTCAAATTACCAAATTATCCCACATACACAAAAGGTCTTCAAAAATATTTTCAAAATTTGATTATAAAACAGTAACCTCTAGTAGTAACAACTTGCAAAATCTTTTAGGCAATCCGAAAGACCCAATAGAAATGTGTGATAAATCGGGAATATATAAAATTAATTGTAAAGACTGTAACCAAGTATATATAGGGCAAACCAAGAGACCTATTAAAACTCGTTTTAAAGAGCACGTAGCTCATGTCAAATATCATCGTACAGATAGGTCCAGTGTTGCCATGCATATGCTTGAAAATGGCCATAGAGTAGGCGACATTGAATTAATTAAGAGGGTAGATAATAAAAACGAACTTGATTCTTATGAAAGTTTAGAAATTTTTAAAAACAGAAATTTTCTTATGAATTATGATGATAACGGTCCATTAGGATTTTCATAATTATTTAAGCTTATCTAAGAATCAATTAAGTTTAACGATGCGTGATAAGCAGATAGTATATATAAGCTTCCCGTTGTTTTTTTAGTATCGGTATCGCTGATGATAACAGCTTAGCTGTTGAAACACGTGTCCGTGTTAAGTTTTTGGTGCAGTTTTTGGTGGTTTCTGTTGGTTAGAGATATTATAAATAAAACAAAAATAACAAAAGTCAAGACCACTTTGGCATTTCAACGTTCTTAATAAAAGTGTTATGAACCTTATAATCTTTCCTACAACTAACCTTATAAACTTATGCATCGAGGACGGAGTTTCTCCTAATTTACTAAAAATTTCTAAGGTTATTCATATTCACAAAGGTGGATGGAAGTAAATAACTTTAGATCTATTTCTTTAGTACCAGCAATTTCTAAAGTTTTTGAAACTATTCCAAATAAACAGTCATGAACATTTCGAAGTGTTTGAATTATTCAACTATAAACAATTTGGCTTTTCGGTGCAGTAAATCTACAACTGATGCTATTCTCGAATTATTAAGTTTTATTGCTGAAAAACTAACAATAAAGAATATGTTGGGGGCAATTTTCTGCAAAACTGTAAATATTGGTGTACCTCAAGGGTCGGTTCTTGGCTCGATACTTTTTCTATTATACATAAATGATATTTCTAATTATGTGAAAAAAATAAAAACAAAGTAATATTATTTGCCGATGACACATCGATACTTACAGCAAATTACAATTATAACATTGTCCAAAAGCAGTTGAGGGGTGCGCATAATAATAATAATAGTAATAATAATAATGACTGTCTTTATTTTCAACTGCATTAACAGAAAGAACAAAAAGAAAAAATAACTAACCATAACGGTCAAAATATAGTTAAAAATTCAATTAACTATAAAATAATTAATTGGTCTTCCATTTGGACCCTAAAAAACATATAATTGATCAATATAGTAAATGTATATACCTGAATGCACAATTCCTAAATTACAATACAATAGCATATTTCGAAAGTTAAATAACAATCAAAGACAGTAAACGTGGGAAAGGTGGAGCGTAATAACAATTCTAATTTTAAACAAATAATTTGTGTGGTAAGAAATACTGCTTACAGTTGAGTTGAGATCAGTTTATTTTTAATAACCTTCTTGAACACACACAAAAAATGTCTTAATGGTGTAAGTTTCGAAAAAGAATTCCAATATTGTGCAATTATAAAAGAAAAGGACCTTTCGTAAGTGACTATTTTGTGCATAGGAAGAGTTATACAAGACTTGTGCCTAAGGTTCAAGTGATTACATCAGTTCTAAAAGAAAAAGTCTCAGCTAAATATGGTGGAGTTTTGTTTTTAATTACTTTATAAATTAAGACCATGGAATGAAGTTTACGCTTATTAGCTATGTTTAACCACTTACTAGTATTTAAGGTATGAGAAATAGAATGCCTTTGTCTAATTTTATAGATCAAGCGTAAGCATGAATTCTGCATGGGTTGCATTCTATTAATATTTAGCAAATCTAAGCAAGGGTCATATATCACATCATAGAAATTAAATTTAGACAAGACCAGAGAATCACGAAGCAAAATTTTTATATTCCGATTAAGACTTTCTCTGTGTTGATATATGAGTTTTAAAAACAAAAGGTTCGTTGGATTAGTTTAGATACGTGCAGGTTAAATCTAAGACCACAATCAATATAGAGACCAAGATTTCTGCTACACTAACTTTGGGTAGAAGTGTTCTATTCATAGATACATGAAAATTGTTGTTTAAAATATCCGGTGATGTTTAGGACCAAAAATTTGTAATTGAAACTTATTAAAATTTAAGAATAAATTGTGTTTCAGAAATTCAGAATTTAATATATTTAGGTTGCTGTTAATGAGATTTAATGCCTGTTTGTAATCTTCAGCTTTAAATGAGTAGTATATTTCTACCTGCATATAGAGCATGTTTAATAGATGAATCCACTGACTTGTGAAGTAAAATAAATTGGGCTTAAAATTGATCCCTGTGGAACACCTTTATGCAAAGTAATTTCAAAAGAATGAATTCTATTATAGAACACATCTTGTTTGCGTTCACATAGATACAAATCTATGAGTGGAACAGCGTCAGATCCAAAACCAATGTGACTAAGAATTGCTAATAAAATGTCATGGTTAAGGGTATCAAATGCTTTTGAATAATCCAACATCACCAAGGCTGTGCAGTGTGTCCTATTTTAAATGTAATTGGGGGTTTCAGGTATTTCGCGAATTGATAGAGAAAAACCGTGGTCGGGACCCTTGGCCCGATTTTTGAGACAAATTTAATGGTCTAACCAGCACTTCAATATCTTGACTCGTTTGGGAGATACAGAGTGTTTTGCGTTTTATCCCGTTTTCTTTAAAGCATCATAACTTTTTGTTTTGTATACATTTTTATTTTAACCAAAACATTTTTTGTGCATTTTTATATATGCAATTCAATGGCGTACTCGAATTTATTCTGGCTTAATTCGTTTTTGAGTTACAGACCAAACATGATTTTTTTTAATGAAACCATAGTTGGCTATGACTTCATTGATTAGGGATTTTTTAGTGTTCTGACAATATATGGTTTCATATATTTATTTCGGCAAATAAGAAAATTATAAACGATTTTTGGAAAAATACCTCTTGATCAAAGTCATCTATAAGCTTTTGTTTTCTGCGTGCATTTGTTGCCAGTTGTTTCTTATAAATAAATGGTCGAAACATACATAGATGTGATTACATTTAATATTACAACCCTTTGCTTAAAATAATATTTAATTGCTAAAATTAATAACTTTTTGGCCATTTATTTATAAGAAACAACTGCATGAAGTGTCAAAAACTAGCAACAAATGCGCGCAGTAAACAAAAATTTATTGGTGACTTTGATCAAGAGGTATTTTTCCAAAAATCGTTTATAATTTCCTTATTTGCCAAGATAAATATATGAAATTATGTATTTTCAGAAAAATAAAAAAACTCTAATCATTGAAGTAATAGCCAACTATGGTTTCTATTTAAAAATGCATGTTTAGGCTGTAACTTAAAACAAATTAAGCTAGAATAAATTCGAGTACGCCATTGAATTGTATATAAAAATTCACAAAAATGTTTTGGTTAAAATAAAAATATTTACAAACAAAAAGTTATGAAGCTTTTAAAGAAAAACGCATTACTGCAAAACACTCTGTATCTCCCAAACGAGTAAAGATATCAAAGTGTTGTTTAGGCTATTCAATTTGTCTTAAAAATCGGGCTAAAGGTCCCGACCACGATTTTTCCCTATCAATTCGCGAAATACTTGAAACCCCCAATTACATCGAAAATAGGACACCCTGTACATACATAATTATCCAAAGTTTTAAAAATATCGTCAGTAATGTCTAGTAAACAAGTACTACAACTGTTTCCAGGTCGAAAACCTGATTGTCTGTAAAAATCTTGTAAAATAAATGTAGTTTTTTATTTGTTGAGATATGATTTGCTTAAAAATTTTAGACAGCACCGGTAGAATGGAAATAAGCTTCTAGGATTTTCTGTTTTATTAATTGCTATGATTTTTGCTTTTTATTCACCGGACACACCCGACAATTAACGACTAAATGTGAACGTACTTCTGACATTGGAATGGTAATAAGACATGTGTGACCGACCAGTTTAAAATTAGTATCTTGCTGCATACTAGATAGAGAGAAATAGTTATTCAACTCATTTACATCCTGCAAAACCTTAGGGAAGATCGAGGATTTTTTACTAGAAATAATATTTGCTTTTTTTAATTCGGACCAAAGCTTGACTGGAACATTGTTTTTTTTGTAAGTTAGGTAGCATTTTTTTTTTCATGCTTCAAAGCAGTGTTTGTTAAATTCCATAATTGTTTATAATATTTGTAATGGTTAAGCAACTTAGTTCTCTTTGTATGTTGTAAAAGCAACGTTTCTCACTTTTATCATTACCCTTATATTATATGAAACCCACGGTAAATTTTTCTTAGTAATTCTTTTTGTAACGACGGGGGCATGTGCATCTAAAACATCAAAAATATTATTATTTAGAAAAGTAACTTTTCGTTAATATTGGATATCGCGTAAATGTTCTGCCAAGGAACATGCAATAAATCATTTCTGAAATGGTCATAGTTGAAATTCCTTAACCAAAGGGTAAGACCGAGCATACTCTAGTTTAAAGTTACAAGAGATTAGAAAATGGTCTGAAATACCATGTGTGTTAACAACACTTTGAGATAGATTGGAATTGGTAATTTGTGATAATTAGATCCATTAAAGTTTGAGACGTACCTGTTACTCGTGTTGGTTCACCAATAATTTGATGAAAAGTAATATCATTAAGAAAACTATAAAATGGTTTGCTTGATAACTGTCTAGTTTAAGTAAATCAATATTAAAATCCCTTAGGTAAAAAATATAATCGTTAGTAATTATTAATTCGGCAATAACATCTTCTAGAACAGTTAAAAAATTAGTATACTGTATTGATGAGGTCTATATACAATTCCAATAGCGATTGATTTCAAATTTTCTTAATGTTAACTCCAGCAGCACTCTATGTTTTCAGACATCACATTTAAGGTATGTTAGTATATGAATCCATCACATGTTACATATTTGGGAATCTATTTTGATTCAAAATTGCAATGGACAAAACACATCGCCGTTTTAGCAGCAAAATTAAGCAAGAATATATTTGATATTAGAAACTTAGCAAAACTGTACCCCTAGATGTACCTACTATTAACATCATACCAAGTATTTTCGTGTCACTTGTTTTATACGGTTTGATAGGATAGGGTCAAGCACCAAATAAAAACTCATGAATACCACACAATAAATAAAGAAAATATAAAATAAATTATCCTAGATATCATACAATAGATGCGGTTTTAATTACTATTAGCCTAAAATGTTTAATCGCTTAGCGCTAAAGTCTGTCCAGAAACAAAGCGAAGTAATAAATCAACATTTTTAACAGATTCTAATGGCGTACCGATGTATTGATACTTTTTCGAAAAGGGTGTAAAATGTAGAAGATGTGTAACATTCCATCATTAATTAATTATTTTGACACATTTCAACTTATTAAATGTTCAAATTGACTTCTACCTACTTCCATGTAATGGTATAAACTACTGACTGTAATAAACTGAAATTTGACACATGGGTTTGTCTAAACATTTTGGTTTATTATAGTCACTAGTTTTGAGGTATTCTAAAAATTTAATTTTTTTAAAGTTTATCACCCTGTAACTTTTAACGAAGCTTTCCTGATAAAAAACCCAATTAAAAATTTTTATCAAATAATACGTGGGTTTATTTTTGGCCACCACTAGTGAATCACCTTGTTTATCAGAAATTGCTAATATCATTATCGATCACATTTTTAGGAATTTTAACTAATTAATTACTAATAATTGAACTAGAAAGTATGTACTGTATTTGGAATGACACTTTAATAGATTTTAATGTGTTCTTAATGAAATAATTAGGGGAGAAATATGGTATGTAATTATAACGATAGCCTAACTAATGATTATTGTCATATCATATCGGTATATCATAAGGTGTACTTACGCTGCATTATTGAGTTTCATTGGAATGGCATCGAGTCCTGAATTTATTCCAAGGAAACGCGTGAAGAGGTCTGCGCTTTCTGCCAACGAAAAACTATTGTGCTCAATGTGTACAATTATTTGAAATGCCATAATCCGTTGAAAACAGTTCAAAAGAGAGTTGATATGTGTTCACATATGATTGGTATTGGAAAAACAACAATATTCAGACTTATGCGTGAAGACAAAGTTTCTGTGCGTAAGCCTAGTTTATCTCATGGTAGAAAAAAAACTTAAATACTCGAATATGTGAAAAGTACAATCAGAAGAATAGTGCATTCGTATTATTTTAAAAAAGAAATACCCACATTAAATAAAATTGTGTCAGTTGTGAAAGAGGAAGAGGATATACCCAATTTAAGTAGAACAATGTTGTGGCAAGTTTTGCACGAATTGAATTTTTCATGGGAAAAAATGAATAGGAAATCAGCTCTCATTGATAAGGAAGAAATTGTATGTTGGAGAAGAAATTACCTACGAAATATCTCTAAATTACGTTCTGAAGGCAAGAAAATTTATTATTTAGACAAAACGTGGGTAAATGAAGGTTATACTGTGGGAAAAATGTGGCAAGACAAAAATGTAACCAGTGGACGACAGGCTTTTAAAAGGATTATCTACAGGTTTAAGACCTCCTTTAGGAAATGGGCGACGCTTAATTATTACGCATATAGGAAGTGACGAAGGCTTTGTAGAGGAAGGTTTACTGCTATTTGAATCGAAAAATACCGGTGATTACCACGAGGATATGAATGGGGATGTTTTTGAGAAATATTTTGAACAAATGTTAGATTTAATACCAAAGGGTTCCGTAATTGTTATGGACAATGCCAGCTACCATTCCAGACAAATCGAACGTTTACCTACAACTTCCTGGAAAAAACACGTTATAATGGAATGGCTTTCCTCAAAAATATTGCTTTCGAAAATGATATGGTAAAAGGAAACTACTAAGTCTAGTACAAGGTGTTAGGACAAAGTTTAAAAGATATGCAGTTGAAGAAATGGCAGCAAAACGTGATATTTTTGTTCTACGCTTACCGCCATACCATTGTGAATTAAACCCTATAGAATTAATATGGGCGCAGGTGAATGGTGCAGTAGCGAGAAATAATACCACGTTTAAATTAAGTGACGTTCGACAACTTTTAAGTGATGTGACTGCGGAAAAATGGAAAAGTGTATAGAACACGTAATGAAAGAGGAACAAAAATGTGGAAACTTGACAATTTGATAGAAGTTACTATAGAGCCTATTGTAATTTCAATACGGTCAAATGATACTTCTTCCGAAGAAACAAATGAATTTTCAGAATAACTGTATTTTAAAATTATATATTTATTATTTTTCCTATAAATTTAGTTTGTTCTTGCTATATTTTATTATACCTTAAATTTTCAAACTCTATAAAATGGTTTCTAACAAACGATGTGTTTTATAATTACAATGATATGTTTAAAATTACTTTCAATAAAACACAATAAAATGCAATCGTAATTTTTTTTGTCAGCAAAACTGCAAAACCCATGTACACGCCTATGATCTTTAGTTTAGACCTCAAGAACAGGTACGTCCCATTGTTAACTGATTAGGAGCTATTCATAAATAACTTACGTTGTAACACTATAGTATGGAAGCGGTATATCCTAAAACTAGTTTTAAAATTTTTTATGTATTTCATACAAAATCGTGTACAGACTTTAACAGTAAAAACCTTACCTGTTGATCAATTTAAGATAGTAATTAAGGCTGTATTATTAAAAAGCGATTTACAGCATTAACAATTTTTTTCTTAACGACTTTGAAGACTTAATGTACGTAGTATGTCTGTTGGTGTGGTGTATATCTAAATGTATATTCTGTATTCTATATATTAATGTAATATTTATTATAATTGACGTGTACAAACAATCTGTCGAAAATGTAAAGTTCAAATAAACATTATTATTATTATTAACATGTATACTTGTGCTTTCAACTATCTCTCAACATGAATCTGAAAATTGCATTTCAAATTTCGACTACTTTTTGATGCACTTGAAAGAAAATTATAAAACCAACATTTGAAAAGCTAAAAGCAGACGTACTTTTATAGCGTAGTAGAACTAAGTTAATCAGATTTCTTTATTTTATGTACCTCTCAAGTACCTACAGTATTAGTTCGGGAATAAACACAATTTATCATTATTTGCGTTGTTTGTTATAACTTAATGACAAAGCTCCCTAAATAATTAAAAAAACATTCCTTTGAACACATTTATTTAACTTTTAAAATGTTAATCGAAATTGCTATCTAAAGCACATCACGTAATTTAAATTTGTGGTATTTTTAATCAATTACCTTGTATAAGCGCTATTTATTCGTATCGAAATTATACAAAATTGTTTATTTTTATTACAGCATTTCATGAAATTCCAAATTAAAATTCCCCTACGTATATTCCAGTATATTTACATTATAAAAACAAATAAAGAGTTTTTGTATCTCATTCTCGTGTTCCATATAAAATTCGAAAAGTTTAAAATTTTATTTAAAAATATAACAGTTGTTCATTGTTTCTTTTTGCGGTTAAATGTAACATGCTGTGCACGACAGGTTTAAAATAGGTAGGAAGTCCTAAAATACGTCGGATATGAAGTACCTTCTAAAAAAGTTCTAAAATCAAGAAGCAAATACGTGGGTGGAATATTCCATATATAAAAAACGCGTCACGAAGGAACGTGCTTGTGCAAGTTAACCGAAGTGAATCCATAGCGGTTTTTCAGATAAAAGTAGTTACACGCAGGAAAGAAGATTATTCTAGTCTATCACGTACGCTTCAATTGCAAATAGATGAGAGAAACGCAGCACGTAGTCTTATTTCGAGAAAATACAATTAAGGAACAAACGTCATAGTTGACAGTAGAGACAGGTGATGGCTTCTACAAGTTTTGAAATAAATGAACTCAAATATCTTAGCTATATGTTTTTCGTACTAAACCGAACATTGATAATGTCGAAAATTCTTTTATTCACTTAAGTAGAAACAATTTCTTCCTTTGTCAATTACCAACAACGTAGACATTTTTATCGGTAACTTAGTTGGTAATCCAATAAAGTTTTCATATAATTGTTTTAATGATTGCAAAGGAAATTTTGAAACATTAGTAGCGTACATCACGCATTAAGGAAGTACAAATTCTTAATCTTAAGTGATGCTTAACGTCATATATAATTTATGCATTAATGCACGTAAACATACGCTGGCGTTATGTTACTGTTAAAAGCTTTCGATATTTGTATCTCACATGAGGTATTTTCATCATTCAGGCTTTTAAACGTTTATTAATTAGCTTAAACGTTAATATCAAACAAGCATACATGATATAGAAATAAATTTGTAAGCAAAATAAAAATTGAAATTCTTGAAGACTTAAGGAAAATATCATTTAGTCGTTTAGCGAAGCACGTGATTCGAATTTGGGTATTTTTGTGAAATTCTAGATAAGAAATATATTTTATATGTGTTGTAATAGTTAAATTGATAGTAAGGTGTAGGTTTCAAAATGTTCTGTAACGTGACATAAATAAACGTGCGCATTTCACCTGCTAATATACAAAGAGGTGCATCTCACTAGTTATATTTAGATCTAAAATCAAAATTTGAGTACAGACGTTTAGTGTATGTTTTATTAAAAAAATAGTTAATAACTGCAGACAACTTACTGAACATTAACTGCTTTCAAAAATGTATTATAATTGGAACGGCGAACGCATTGAGTAATATAGCGGCTTAATGTTCACGTGATTTTGCATGATGGAATTGAACGCAGCATCCAACATTTTAAAGCTTTCACAACCCTTTTGTAAAACAGAACGACTTATGTTTCCTTCACAAAACTAAAATTTGATATGCCAGTGTATATGAAGTTTTTTGATGGCTTACAAAAACTATAACACGATCACCGTCAGGTTTAAAGCCGCACAAGTACTTATGGCACATTCAAAAATTCGCCATAATTATTTACATGGTAATTAAATAATTTTAAGTAAGTGTTACAATGTGGAATAGTATGAGTTAAAGTTACACTACATCATTTTGACTAAGTACAAAATGTTTAGCAATTTAATTGCAATAGAGAAATCGATAATCTTTAAAAACTTCTGTAAATTAAAATAAAGTTATGGTTATTAAATTTATCACAATCTTTACACTTACTAAAGACTATTACAACAAAAATAATTTTTAAACAAGTTTAGCTTATAATGATGTACCATAAAAAACCTGGTCTATAGCAATTTATAAATCAAAATCAATTTTAAAGAAAAAAATTTGATTGTTAGATTGTTCTGAGTAAAGGTTGCCGTGTAATAAACGTATGTCATTATTATTCAAAGGTGGTGTTCTACCTATGAAAGAGGTATTTTAATTAGAGTGGATTGATTGCAATTACTTAATTAACATAGTATGTATTACATTAATTGAACACATAAATTAAAGCACACTTGTCTTGGACTTGCAACTTTTGAAAAACTAAACCTCATTGTATTACTGCCTCAGGAAATTTTTGTTTGCTTTCATTATTTTTTTCTTTGTATCATCGATAACATAATGTTTGAATTCCTCCTTTACTATTGTCGATATGAATCTATCGATACCTTTTTTTTTGTCAACAACATGCTGAGCTAATCTGCGAAGTGTCAAAAGACTAAAACTTAGTTAATTAATAAATTAACGTCCGTTTTTATAACAGACTTTAAAATCTTACTTTAAAGTTAAAGTCCACTATAATAATAAACAACTTTCATAATGTCCGCGAGTCGACTAAAGGGACTTTAAATTAAAGTTTACTTTAAACTACTAAGGGCTGCTTTTTATAACAAGCCATTTAAAAGTGACTTTAACTAAAATCACTTTAAAATTAAAGTCTAAAATTAAAGTAAGCGGCTTTTATAACAAATTCACTAGTAACTTTAACTAAAGTCAAATTTTGTTTTATCAATATAATTTTGCATAACTGATGTACAAAGTTGGTTCTTACTTGACATTTGTTTGTGTACTATCAACATAAATAATAAACCTGATAAATCACGCAATTTTGCGAAGGGAGTCGAGCTTCATTTAGCTAAATTATGTTCCAAATATAAAGATTTGATAGAATGTAAAAATCCAGCAAAAGTATGAAGTCAGAAGGTAAATCAGTGATAAGGGTAATTATGTTATTCGTGTGCAAAGTTTGCACTACTGCAGGTTTCAGGATGGATACAAATTCAAAAAGAGTTTGATAGCTGCCATGCACCAAGGAAGGTTGAAACTAAGCAAGCGAAATTTGATAATTTAAAGACTGCAGCAAGGAAATACGCCACTGCTTAACGGTTGAATTGTACTGGTACAGGAGGAAGTCTAAGTATGCCAGTTAAAAAAATAGTATATTATTAAATTAGTTGTATAAGCAGTCTCTCGTTGAACAATAGACCTCTTATATAACGAATTTAATACAATATTTCAATTGCTTTATTATTCTAGTAAATGTAAAAAATTTCTTTACTGAATATAGTAACTTATATAGAGTCCGCTGCTAAATATTATTCAACGCTTTTGCGTGTAATAAAAATTTTTTATTACACTCAATTGAAAAAACATTATTTATAAAATAATAACAATAAAAATGAAATAAGCATTCTCTAATTATATACCTACATATATCTACATATGCAGTAGTAGCTTTGAAAGTGGCTGACCAGCAAATGGAAACCCTCACCAACCCTAGCAAAAAAATGTTTAAATGAAAAAAATACTGTAGAGGTGGAACATTACAACGAGTAAGATCATTTGCGTAAGAACATATTAACTAAATGTTAGAAACATATTTTTAAAAATTAAACGACTGTTCACAGTTCACAAAAGAAGTGTAAAAAGTGGCCATGAAAAAGACAGAAACTGGACTTTATACTATATTGCCCATATGCTGACAACACCAACAAATAAAAAACTTCGTGTTAAAGGGAAAGAATCGCCCGCAGTCAAAAAACAAAATACGATTTTTACTGCAAAATTAAAATTTATAGAAAATTAAGATAATAGGAAAAGAAAAGCCCACGAAAATGAAGAGCGGAGGAAGGAAGAGCTTCAACGAAAAGAAATGGAGTATATTGCCTTAAAATAGAAGCGTTAAAGCAAAGTATTCAAGAAAATAATAATTAAATATTTTGTATATAATAATAAAAATAATAAAATATGATTAAAAAAGATTTTAAGCCCATATTAAGTATTTATTTTTACATAATTGCAATATTATTGTAAAAGTATTTAAAAGTTAAAACGCTGTTGAATAAATATAACTCTATTCTGTCCATTCGGGTTAAATTGTTGTTGATTGTTATAATTGTTATCAATCAAACCCGGATCCATTTGAAGTTCTTCTTGAAGCTCAACTTCATTCATTTCATTGTGAAGAACAGCTGCAGCAACTATCAAAGTCATCGTCGTGTGAATGTTAATATTTATGCCTAAAGATAAAATGGGAAATCTCCTTTTCCAAACACCATACTGTCTTTCTACAGCATTCCTGGTTCGTAACGATAATTCATTGTACAAGCGTTTGTTTGTTGTAGGGGTGTTAACAGATATGGCTCATATTAAAAAAAATATTAAAATTGTTTGGCCATGAGTAGTACCCGGCCACCTACCTACTACATTACAATTTTTTAGGTCAGCATTAGAAACAGAACCCTTACCATTCTTATAAATAAGCTTTTTCTTTATCGGCTGTAAAAAGTAATTTTAATTTTACGTTTTCCTAGTAATAAAGGTAGAAACTTACATGGGATAGTATTTTTTATATGAGTGCAGTCTATTGCCTCAATTACTTGAAGGAATGTTACTAAGTTGTAGAATCTTAACGCAGTTTCTTCAAGTTTCAATGGCGTATTTGGCATATAAATGAAGTCAGGTCTTAATGTAGCAATGGCTTTGCTAACTCTTTTACAATTTGAGACGCAAATGTTTCTGAGAAGCCAACCATGTCAGCAGCACTTAAAAAAAGGATCCTGTTGCATAGTATCTTAACGTTTTCAGCAATTTCGTTTCAGCAGGAATGTCACTTCCTCTGAAAATGTATCTTGAATCAATAAACTACAATATCTACTAGTTCATGTTGTGTTCTTACTGTATATGCTAAGAAGTTATGGTTGGTTTTATATGCCCGACAACTCTTGAACCGCAGATTTGATCAACAAGCCGGGGTCTTCCAATTATTGCGGAAGTATCATGTTTTCACAGCATGTATCACCAATAATAGCATGTAATCAAAGTACAATATTAGCACCGACGTTACAGCTGCCATAAATGAGCTGGTCAGCAATCTGCAAGCGCAGCTACAGCTGGCCTTGAACGAGATTAATCAGCTTAAAAGCAGGTAAATATTTTACAAGCACAAAACGATAAACTTTTGCAGTCAAATGTAAGAGAAGTAACAACAGAAAGAAATCGTACAATACGAAAGAGAAAGAAATTCTCGTAGCTAGAGAAACGGATTGGCTTTTAGCTGGATCCAAAAAAACTAAAACAAAAACTTAAAAACGTACAGCCACTGAATTGCCAGAAAAATTAAAGGAAAGCCCTAAAAAGCAACCAGAAAAAACACCTAAGGTCATTAAACCACCACCGGTGGTTTTAAGCAATATAAAAGATTATAAAATAGTCAAAGATAACCTAAATTCAGAAAACTTTGATTACAAAATCAATATGATGAGTAACAACCAGATTAAAGTCAACGTTAACTCTAGCGAAGAGTACAGAGCATTGCCATCCCTAATGAGCAAGAGTGGTATTGAATAGCACTCCTATGAGAACAAAGCCACTAGGCATATTAAAGTAATGCTCAGAAATGTACACCCTTCAACAACAGTAACAGAAGTATTCAAGGAACTCGAGGAAAAGAAATTTAAAATACTAGACGTAACCCAGAAACTCAAAAGAACCACAGTCAACAATAAGGTAAAACATATTCCTTTACCATTGTACATACTGGCCTTTGAAAGAACAGAAGATGTCAAGAAAATCTATGACATCAGTACATTAACCACATGAAGGTTAAAATAGAAGCAGTTAGGAATAATAAGCTTATTCCGCAATGCAAAAAAAGCCAAAAACACGGCCATACGTGGAGATTCTGCAGAAGAACCCCAGCCTGCGTAAAATGCGCAGGAGACCATCTAACTGCAAAATGCACCAAGGAAAGAAGCAAACCTGCCAAGTGTGTCAATTGCTCTAAAGCACACCCTGTTAATTACAGAGGGTGCACAATAGCAAAAGAGCTACAGAAAAGAAGAGAAATTTCCACTAAAGGTAAAAAACCCAATCCCCAGTTAAGACAAATTGTTGCCAACACAGTCAGACGTAATGTGCCTTATGCTCAAGCCACTCAACAAAAACCAATAGCGCCAGATACATCAACAAATGAACCATCTATAAAGCAGATTATGCAGAGAAAACATTAGACAGAGTTAATGCAAGACTCAACAGATTACAAGCCAGAAGCACTGGTGCTATACCAAAGACAAAATAAAATTATAGATCAAAAAGATTTACGAATTGCTGCCTGAAATGCTAATGGTATTCTAAATAAAAATCAAGAACTAGAAGTCTTTCTAAATTTCCAACACATAGATGTCTGTCTTATATCAGAAACACATATGACAAATCAATCATACCTCAAAATAAGAGGATACAAAACATATCACACTATTCTTCCGGATAATCAAGCCAAGGTTGGTAGTGCAGTCATAATAAAAGAGTCACTCAACTATTATGAGGAATGTCGTCTGCGAAAAGAGGATACACAGCTCACTGTGGTTCGAATTAAATCAACAAAGCAAACACTAAAAATTGGTGCAATCTACTGCCCGCCAAGGCATAACTTAAAAGAATACGACTACCTTACCCTCCTAAGACACTTAGGAGAAGGATTCATCATTGGTGGGGACTTCAACTTTAAACATGTTGATTGGGGTTTCAGACTAACCACAACCAAAGGAAGACAATTAAGGAAAGCAATTAAAGGGATGAATTGCAACTACCACTCAACAGGAAAGCCAACCTATTGGCCAACTTACACCAATACAATTCCTGACTTATTAGACTTCTTTATCATCAGAAAAGTATTCACCAACTTCATAGGAGTAGAAGAAAGGTTTGACATGGATTCCGATCATTCAGTAATTATAATAACACTAAGTGAACAGATAATAAAAAGGACAGCTAGAGCCCTCACAAATAAAACCACTGATTGGGAAAGTTTTCAAATTGACCTTCAAAACAACATCAATTTGAGAATCACTGATCAACTAGAAGAAAAAAACTGAAAAATTTACCAGCCTTATCCAAACAACAGCACATAACAACACCAAAGAAATCACATATGAAAGATAATTCGTTTGCTGTTGAGTTGGAAATTTTTTTTTGGGATAAGCTGAGAATCTGGTTCTTATACGAAAATGTCCAGGAGTGACTGTTTGAAATTCTGAAGGGTTGTTTCAAAGAGTAATGAGAGGTCTAGAATTGAGGATAGCTTCAATTTGAATTAATACGGTGGGAAATTTTTCAACAGTGATTAGAGTAGAGCCTACAACACCCGAGATGTGGTATGTGACACTTTTTATTGCAGCCGCTTAGAGTGCTCCCCAATGCGGAAATCTGGGGGAAATAAACGTCCATTAAGTTTTATTTTGCAAAAGATAATTTTGAATAAAGATATTGATATCAGTATTTCGGAAAAGATTGTATAGTTCCCTTAACTGATTTTTGCACCCAGGAAATTAGTGGCATTGTCACTATAAATAACTGACGGGTTTCATCTTTGAGATATAAATCTTTTAAGAGTGGCTAGAAAACACTCAGTTGACAGGCTTGATACCAGCTCAATGTAAACTGCTTTTGTCACATTGCATACGAATATAGCTAACATTTCCTGATAGATACTTTGCGTAGATGAGAAGATTTTATAAAAAACGGTCCAAGATAATCGACTCCAACTTTGAAATGGCCGTATGACAGACACTCTGTCTTTTGGCAAATTAACCGTGACCTGTTGTAATACAAATAATTCGCTTTATGTGATGTTCGTCTAATAGCTAATACCGTAATCTAACATTGAAAAGTACATTTTAAGGACCAGCATGGCATATCCAGATATGTTCAAATTTTAATAAGAAAAAAACCACGTGATTGTTAGAAGGCAAGAGAAGAGAATGTTTCAGTTCAAACAAGATTTCTGCATTTTCAATCTACTACCCACACGTAATAATCCATGATTATCTAGAAAGGTCTTAAAGAACAAAGTTGTTTGTTTGATACAATTTTTTTTGAAACAAGTTTGGAGATTTGTTGAAAAAGGTGCCTTTCTTGAATCTTTTCTGCAATTAGAGTGAGAGCGGAATTTAACTCCAAAATAGTGATCACACAAGCAGCATTGGAAACAAATTGTAACACGTATGCCATTGTTCTATGCAATCGATAAAATGACGAGAAACGTGAAAATATTAAACTCCAAAATTTTTCAAAAATTGAGTGACAGTTGAAGACATTTTCCTTTTCTCGGGGATTTTAAAGGAGAAAGAAAAACTTTTTACATTTTGCACTTTAAATTTAGGATTGAGAAAATATTTGAGATTCCACTGATAGTCATGAGTGAGTTCTTGAATTTCAGGTACTCTATGCGATACAAACACTGCCCATTGACTGGCGTGACTTTTGTACCAGTACAACGTACAACGCAATTTGCAAATCTGTCCAAAGAGTGACAGAGGTAGGGGTTAATTTTCCTTTATAAATCGATACTACCTTTTTAATTAATTTTGTCAACAATAACATGGCACAAAGTTTGAGTCTAGGAATTGCTACTGCTTAGATTGGAGCTACACGTGATTTGGATGTCAATAAATTACAAGACACCGAATTGTCTGAGTAAAAGTTGTAATGTATACACAAGCTTCATAAGCAAGATTGCTTGCATCAGAAAACCATGAAATTCTACATTTGCAATACTTTTATTCAAAAATAAATATCGAAGAATTGTGAGATGTTTAACCGAGAAATTACTCCAGAGAAAACTTTCCATTCGGATAAAATTAAAGTGTCGCGTATTTCTTCATTCCAATCTACCTTATGTAACCACAATCTTTGCATAAGAACGTTTCCTTTAACTACAACAGGATTCACTAGTATAAATGGGGTTAAAGCATTCAACGAGGTATGATAAAATTTTTCTTTTTGAAATGGGAAAGGACGAGAATAAACAGAGAAATAAAAATTGTCTTATGAAAGGTTCCATTTTAGACGAATGATTTAAATGGAGATTCTTCTAGATTAAAATCCACCTCTGTGGTTTGAAGGTGAGATATTTTTTTAAGGAAATCATTTGAGTTTTGAACACCATTTGTGCAAGTTAAATCCGTGCTTAAGAGATAAGAGAAGTCAATTGAGAATAGAGTTCGGGTAACTTTTTTATCAAGTCACATCCAGACAAAATGTCGTCAACATAAGTTTAAGTGAGCAGAGCATCTACTGCTAAGGGATAATCAGAGTAATTGAGAGCAATATCATTTAATACACGAGTAGCAGCATAGAGAGCATAATTTGTTCCGTATGTGATGGTTCCAAACATTTTAAAGATTGATGAAGTGACTCACACCAAATGTTTTGCAGAAAATTTTGTCGAGGATTTGTGAAAACCTGCCAATACATTTTTTCAATGTCGGCAGTTAGTATAAATCTAAACGATCGAAACCTACACAAGATGTCATATAGTTCCGGTTGAACTTTAAATCCTTTTATCTACAATCACCATATTATAGATCTATTATTATGCAGTTATGAAACGTATTATAACACCTATAAAACACTAGTGTTTTATATTCCATAAAACATTAGTGTTTTGTAATATATAAAATTCAAGAAAAATTTGCAGAAAATTTAGTAATTATTTATTAACATTAATATTAACATTCACGTTAACATTAAAAGTAAACTTATTTGCAATATCAGGATTTACATTTACACAAACCACGTTTGAGGAAGACTGTATCGCGGAGATCTCTTGCATTGTGCTGGATTTTCCTTGCATTTTTCTAGCAATATCGATTTTATTTAACTCGCTTTCTTCTATATACCCCTCAACAACACTAGATGACCTCCACGCTCCGTGCCTCTTAAGAGTGAGAATATCACCACGAGCATTAGCCAACAGAGTCGCTGAAGAACGGCACATACTATGGCCCGTGTAGGATTTAGTGTCTAGAAGTTTAAAGTTTTAAGAAAGAAGCAATCTGTGAGGGGATTCTGGAAATAGTGTTAATTCCCACAGGTTGCACGGTGCATGTTGAATTTATATATCGCAAAAAAAATCTTCCCTGCGAAATAGTACTTTTAGGACGTAGGCGTATGTATTTCTTGCATATCTCCATAACATTAACAGAGAATCCTTCGTCTAATACAGTGAAACTTCTTGACATATTGGTCTTTGTTTCTGGGATGGACACGTAGATAAAAGATCCTTTATCTTTCACATGTTCAATATTTAAGTTTACCAGTTCATTGCATCGTAAACCTCCACAAACAGCCATTATGACAGCAATCTAGAAATATTTAAAATAATAAGATACCAATAAAAAAGAAAAGAAAATTGGTTGTACCTTCATCATTAAGTACTTTTCATATGATGCTGTTTTCAAAAATTGTTCGATGTGTTCCCTCTCAAGCACTTTTGCTTTCTTTGGCTTGTAGTTTTTTGATTGGCTTTTGAGATAAGCAATTAATTTGCCGTATTTTGATATGTCAATATTTCTGTGCACATTCAAAGTTACTCTTAACATTGAATATTTCGTCCACCTCGACGAGGAGGTAAACTTGCTTCTTACATTTAAAAAATAAGCTAACAGGACGTCCTCCTTTATGATGTTTGCACCTCTTTTCTCTCTCCATTCATTAAAGGTAGCAAATTCTTTTTATGTATGCATCTTTAGATTTGGCCGGCAACAGTTGCTGGGTTACTTCTTCAGCTTCTGTTTTAATTTCTATGGGTAAAGAATCACTTTCTGACATTTTTCAAAACGACGCACACAAACGATTTCTAATTTTTTCACAAATATTGTTTTAATAAACAAGCATCCTAGCAACTAATAATGCAAAGCCGCCCAAAGTTTCACAAAATTTTCTAATATTTGCTATTACATTAAAATTTTAGAACTGTCAGATTACTTATTTTCAATTAAATTGGTTTGATTGTGGATAAAATCTTGTATTGTATTCGTGTTTTAGTGGCATATTACCCCCTTAAGAAAATTAAACGCTCGAACTTTGTTCTCGCGATTAAAAATTCTTGCGTGGATAATCTGTCTGCTAAAACACATATAAAATAAATAGCTATTAAAGTAATATCGTTTAATGAAAGTTCTAAAGATGTTTTACAAGATGCGTCAAAAACAACACGCAATTTGGTGGTCACGCTTTCATTTCTGATTACGTACAAATAAGAGATGAAATATTTATTTTCTAACTTATTGTTAGTAGGGGATAGCGGGACATATCTAGCATGACCTAATGACATGGATGAATTTTTTATATTCGTGAAAGATAGAGGGATCTTTTAAAGGAACCTTTTTGTGATAAAGAAATAGAATAGCTCAGATTGTAATGCTTACTTATAGACTTCAGTTGAAATATACATTTTCGGGAACGCTTCCTGATACAATCCAACCGGGATGCGTATTTAACAAAGCAGGATGACGCCTAATTTCACTAGACCGTGTGTAAGAAGTGTGTAGTAAACATCTGCTCTAATAAGCAAGTCTATATCTGATGGAGTGAAAACCAGGATCAGCTAAATTCATCTTGATCCTATCTGGGATTTTAAATTTGTCAGAATGTATTTTTGTTCAAGAGAGTTTGTAAGTTATTTGCTTTAGTATTTTACAACGAACTTTGAATCTTTTAGAAGGATCTATGTTTGGGTGTATGTACATGTTCACCATTTTATTTGAGAATGTTGGTTTTTGAGAAATTCCAGAAATTATGAAAGTTCTATTGTAGGATGTATAACCGAGCAGATTAACCAATATTTGAGTACAAAACAAATTCTGACTTCCGTTATCTAATAACAATCTTGCTTGGATAGGTCTTACTTGCGCAGTAAACAAAATTACTTGAGCTATGGCTAGTAACAATTTTTTGTAGAGGGAGCAAAAAAACTTGATGAGTTTTCAGAAGGTTCCTGATTTGCTTAAAAATTGAGGGTCCGTTTGTGTCTTTAGAATAAAGTAGAAATGACCTTGGGTGTTTATTTGACAGCTGAGTTTCTTTCGAATGCAAAAAATTGTCATTTTTTGGTAAACTGCGAGAGAAACCGTTTTTTTTGTACGTTTGAGAAAGAAGTAATGGTTTTGTGTTGATTGCGAGAAAAACCTAACTTTGCTGAACTATTCAGCAAACCATTTTGTATGTGTAGCTTAGTGTGATGCTTCTTAGAGCAATTAAAACAAGTTGAATTTAATGAACACTTTCCACTGTATGTTTTGTGCCTTAGCAGTTTGTGCACATTTTTTTACTTTGAACAAACTTTAATTTTTCTTGAGACATTTTCAACAATTGTGCATAACCATAAATTCTATAAGATTTGTTACAACAAATGCACGAGAGAGCTAAATTATCCCTTTTCGAGTGTAGTGTCACTTTCCTACATTTTGAGCTAACTTGTGCTTCATTCCCTGAGATGTTTTCTAAAACAACAAAATATTTTTGAGAAATTAAAAAATTCTGTTAAATTTGACAATGTTGTTAAATACGACCTTCCTCAAATAATTTCTTAGAACCAAGAAAATAGATAATGATTCAAAAATGCATGTATCAGAGAGCTTCATATTTTTTAGTTTTTTTACAAGTTGTAACCAAATCTCTCAAATTTTGTGAATTACATTTTGTTATACAAGAAATATTTTTAAAGTGAGAATTAACAATCTTATTTTTGTTTTCATACCTTCTCCTAAAAAATGAAAAAGATGTAGAGAAATTATCATGAGTCAATTGCAATAATTCAATTAAACTAAGAGCTTTACCTTTTACCAATGTTTGCTAATAAAAAACGTTTCACTTTTGCGAACTGTAAATTGATTATTTGTCAACGCCTCAAAGAGATCTAAAAAGCGTTTCCATTCGTGCAAATTTCCTGAAAAGTTTGGAATATTAATTTGTGGCAATTTTATATTCGAATTGCGTAGATGTGAGCTATTTCCAATTATATCATTGTTTTGAAAGAGATTAACATTTGGATCGGTTAATTTATTTATACATTTTTCAATAAGAGATAATGTTGTAAAATATTGATTTTCAATTTTTTCACGATCTAGTTCTGAATTATCATCAAATTCTATTAAGTATGAATCTATTTCGTCTTGAGTACATTCGTATTCAAAAAATGCAGATTCTAATTTTTCTTTTCTACATAAAGGTGAAGGTCTAAAGTCATATTTTGACACGTCTGCACTCAATTCTGAATGTGAGTTATTTTGCTTTTAACCCTTGTGCGAGTAGTTTTTAATTTTTTGAAATCCATATTAGCAACAAAATCTAAATTATTGAAATTAAAAATAACAGGGCGAGACGTATTTTTTACTATTTGAGGGTTTTTGCACACTTTACGTAAACAAATTAGTTTACTATCCCTTTCGTATAGTTTTTATACAACAAGCAACCACTTAGTGGAATCTTTCCTGATGGGAATATGACTTGGAGAATATGTGGAGGATATCAGGTGATTTGGAGTTTCCAAGTAGCTGGAACTTAATCTTCCAAACAGTCACGTGTTAGAGTGTAGGAAAACCATTGTGATCTTAGTGTGAGATATTTTGAGGTATCTGGAAATCCGGCTCGATGAAAACGGTGCCTTCCGTCGATATGATAAAGGCTCCCAGTTCGCTTCGTAGTTTTCTTCAGATTTATATAACAACTCGAAGAACCGATTAAAATATAATGTTTTATTAAATTAAATAAAGTTTTATATTTTAAGTTATTTGTTTTACATACTAAATTAACATTTTTAATAACAACTTTGTTTCTATGGTTTTTACAAACTTTGAGAGAGTCAACATTGAATTAAAATTGATGGTGTTGTTGTGATGTTTCATAACATTTTGATTTGTTAATTTCTAATTTAAGTGTAAAACGGCAACACAACTTTCTTTACTTCTAAATGGCATAACAAAAATATTTTAATTATTATTTTCAGTTTTTGTTTTATGTTATTAAGAATTTAATTGATTAAATCAAAATTATTGATTTGATAAGCAGTAAACTTTTCAGATGAAAATGACATAAATACTTTTTTTTTAAAACCGGCCAGAATATGAACAACATACCAAATTTTTGAAAAGTGGTGCCTGGAAAAGAAGGTAATAAGCATTTGTGAGGATGTGTTATTGGCATATTTGTCAGAAAAATCAGAAACGCTGAAATCTTCTTCGTTGTGGAGTTTATATTCGATGCTGAAGGCCATGCTACGTACCAGAAGAAATATCGACATAAGCAAATATTTTAAATTAACGGCGTTTATGAAGAAAAAATCCTTAAGGTATAAAGCAAAGAAGTCTAGAGTACTTAACAAAGAGGATATCGATAATTTTTTAGTAGAAGCTTCAGACGAACAATATCTAATCACCAAAGTGTTGTTGATTATGGTTTATACTGGTGCATGTCGACGGGAAGAAATCACTAATATATTAATTGACGACATAGAAGACAAACAAACTATTCTTTTGGTTAAAATTTCAAACACCAAAACAAACAAATCAAGATCATTTATTATTAATGGGGGAAAAAGAGCTAAATTTGTATAAGAAGTATATAAAGGAAATGTAATAAACAACCTGTAGGCATACATACTGTAGGTAATGCTTCCTCCAAAATAACTACATTTTTGAGATTGCCAAACCCAAAGGAATACACAGAAAATTGCTTTAGGCGTAGTTCGGCGACTTTGCTAGCTAACGGAGGTGCTGACATCATAAACTTAAAACGACATGGTGGTTGAGTTTATCTCAAGTTGCCGAAGGCTACATTGAGGATTCAGTTCAGAATAAGATAGATATAGCTAACAAAATTCAAAAACAGGTAGCTCAAACACAGTAATGTTCATTTAAAAATTATGTTTATATTATTTGTAATCCAAAAATTAACGATTGTTAAAAAAAAATGTTAAAATTAGTTAATAAGAAGTTCTTGTTATAAAAATATTAACTGAATAAATGAAATTTATAGAACAACAATGCCAGTTTAAAAAATATTGTACGTAATACGTCCCAAAAGTGTTTACTGCCACTCGTCCAGTAAAAGATCACTTTCGGGACTTGTTACATAAACTACTATTTATATAAATTTAATTAACAAAATTTACCGTAGGAATAGTTTTAATAAAATATTTCGTTAAGTGATTAATTTCTCCAATATTTTTTTATTAACACTGGTAGAGTTATTTAATCCTTCTTTTTAGAGATATAGACAAATATACAATAAAACTTACCTATTTAGTATTCAAATGTTGCTACAATATATCTCCTAAAAGAAGGATTTAATAACTCTACCAGTGTTAATAAATATTTCATACAACTACATTTCTTTATAATTCAATAAATTAACAATTACAAAAATAATATTTCAAAAGCTTTTTTTTTAATTGAAACAGTTACACTAATTTTCTGTTAATTACAGTCAAACCGCAAAAACTGCGATGTGTTGAATTTCGTTCGATTAAAAACAGCGTTAATGTTGATTATTTATTTTGCTGCCAATAAGCTTGATATGGATATTTTGTGCAAACAAAATCAATATAACAAATTTGAAAAATTGCAAACTGTACTTGTGTAACATTATTTTAATTCCGGTCCTAAGAAAACAGTTGTAACGGGGGCGAAAATAATTAAAGTAAATGTTTTATTTCCTACATTATAACTGTTAATTACTCAGAAACTACGTTTTGGATTAAACAAGATGTTTTCTTGGTTTATTAGAGCAACGCAAATATTAGATAGAAACATATAGGCAAACAAACAAGTTTCAACATTACTAATTTTGGCTATTAGCATTCTAATCAAAAGATTAACCCTCCATGTACCTCTATTTGAAAGCATTTCTAATAATGTTGAATATTGCTTAGAATATCTAAATAGTAGATACGTATACCAACAAATGTATTAAATTTTTATAATTAAAACGATTTTAACCGAATTTCAAATTTTCAAATTTAGCTGCACTTGTTTTCCCAGTGATAAAATTGTTATACTAAAATGCACTCATACTAGTTAAAGACGTAGTGAAACTAATATAAAATTAGTTAAGAAAAAAATTAAAAAATCATATTGAAATAATTCTTATTATTTATTTTTGTAAAATCTAAGATCTTGTTTATATCAGAAGTACGATATTATTATATATTAATATGATATATTTAATATAATTAGATAATATTTCATACGTAGGGCAAAAATTAAAATTGTTTTTATTCTCTAAATTCCCAAACTTTAAAATTAATTTAGAAAGAAAAAGACATTTGTAAATTGCCAAAACACAATAAAATGGAGTTAAGCTGGGGAATGCTATTAGAATGGTATTTAAGAAGCATTTGTATAATACAAGAAAGGTTGGGTAACATATGCGACAGCTTAACTAACATTTCTAAATCATACATGTATCTATGATGAAAGAGAAGAATAACGTTTTCGAAATTTAAACCACATGACGCAGATGTTGACGATACTTTATGCTACAAAATTCATTATTCATCCACCATTGCCAGGAATTGTAAAGTTGTAAACCGGTGCAACTAAACACAATGCCAAATCCTTTTATTATCTTGAACATGATAAGTTGAATACGTAAAACCGTTGCATTTTATTGCCAAAACACTAAAAAGATCATAAATATAGTTAAAGAAATTGTAATTGCAATAAAAACTTGTAAATTAATTAAAGTACCTCAAAACCTGTTACTAATTACTCTGAAATGATGCAAGCAACTTGCATACACACATACGTTGAACTCGACACTAGGTTACTAAATTAGTTTATGTAATTACAAACAAACAAATTCCAATTCTAAGTTTTATAAGTTTGTTTGTAGAAGTTTATGAGGCTAATATCAGAAATGAGCTAAAAGGAATTTGAATTTAACGAGTTTGGTCATGTAACGCTTCCCTTAGAGTAATTCTTTTCGAAAACGCTATTTTGTGGTCCATTTTTTAAAAATTTTATTAAACCGCACTGTCAAAACAAAATGTTGATTTTTGTTGTTAAATTATTTAATAATAATGCAGAATGTTTTATAGCCGAATTGTAAACCAATTCTTGTTGTTGTATAGTTTTTTTCCATACTTATTATTTAACAGTTCTAATTTCAGAAAACTGTTATAAACTCGTATTTTGTTTTTTTAACAAGGTACATTAGTTAATAAATTGCTTAAATATTGCAATATAAATGCAACGAATTTTTTATTTTGTAGAACGCGGCAAAGGTTTGATTGAAATTCCTACACTAAAGTGTTATAAATTTGACGATATCTCAAGAGAAACGTGAGGCAGAAACTATATAGGCGCAATTAAGAGAAGCAGTAATTGCGTAATGAAATTGAAGTAATAGGTAAAATGTACAGTCTCTCAATTAACAACAGTGTTTAGATGTTACTGCAAAATTCTGATAAGCTTAGTATAACACAATAAATTATTTTCAGCCTTTCGATGTTTACTTTCCAATATTTCTGAAAGTACGGCAAATTTCCTAAATAAATTTCTGTAATGTTTTTTGACTTATGCGTAAATAACATTTTAAAAGAATATAATCTAAAGTGTAAAAACAGGGTGCCTACCTAATGAAAAAGTGAAAACAAATATGTCATACAAATATTAACTTTAGAAATAATGGTAAATGAGAACATGGAATGTATGGGGCAACTGACTGATCTACTTGACTGCTTGTTGAATGACTTCATTGACCGCGACTATTTACCAATATTATAGCATATTATAAATAAATAAATTAATGAATAAATAAGTAAATGAACATATTTTGTACAACAGACAATAGTCCATGCAGGAACATGAGAGTTCTATCAATTAACATAAAAGAAGAAAAGGAATAGAAATGTATATCAACGTACTAAATAATAAATAAAGTAATTAACAGCTCTGTGAAATTACGCAAAAATAACGAGTGAATCGAAAATTTTATATCAAACTTTGCCTTAAACGATAAAGCAAGATATAACAGGTATATCTTAAGCTTAGCTTAGACACTCATGAAATTTAAAACTTGGTACACAATCTCTGCAAACAAAAGTTTGCACATTGTGAAGCGGGTTAAGGGTATCTTTACTTAACAGCAGTAGCTCAGCAGGGGTTATCTATAAGGACTGTAGAATGAATACACATAAGTTGTCGTTTAAAAAATAGGTGTTTACGTTGCTTACTTAATTTTTTCTTTAAAGAATAAATTTGAAGGTATCGTTATTTAAACACCATAGTTCGATCGATTATCGAATCAAAATATTGTTTAGGAAATGCTTATAACATGTAATTAGAAATAATTTTGATTTAAAAATTATTCGTACAAGCAATAACTTTTAAATTAAATCAAAAAAACTAAACATAGTTATTTAACTGAACTTGGTATCTTAATTATAATTATGTAATAAATTCTTGTCAAAAACTAAATATATACGTTGACAATAAGAATTGCCTTAGTTTTTATTTTCACTTTTTATATTAACTACAGAAAAAATGAAACGTCATAAAATATACATTTTGTAAGGACTAAATATTATGAATAGAGAGTTTAATAACTTACAATAATTAGTAGGTTAGATTTATTTAAAAATAAGTAATAATCAGTCAACCCAAATAACCATGTTTAGTTTTTGATTTAATTTAAAAGTTATTGCTTGTAGACGTTTTTAAATCAAAATTATTTCTAATTTTATTTTGTAAACATTTCCTAAACAAAATTTTGATTCGATAATTAATCGAGCTATGGTGTTTAATTAGCGATACCTTCAAATATATTCTTTAAAGAAAAAATTAAGTAAGCAACGTAAATTACCTATTTTCTAAAACGTGCTTAGTGTA
This sequence comes from Abscondita cerata, assembly GCA_030710515.1. Classification (NCBI taxonomy): domain Eukaryota; kingdom Metazoa; phylum Arthropoda; class Insecta; order Coleoptera; family Lampyridae; genus Abscondita; species Abscondita cerata. The sequence continues at coordinate 10,185 of JALBCR010001758.1, read as the reverse complement.
ATGATTCATTCTACAGTCCTTCTATAAGATAACCCCTGCTGAGACTACCTGCTGTTAGAATTGTAAATGATACCCTTAAGCCCGCTTCACAATGTGCAAACTTTTGTTTACAGAAATTGTGGTGTCCAAGTTTTAAATTTCATGAGTGTACATTTGTCAATTCTGACAGATTTAATTTCAAATACTCTAGTTTTATGCATTTAGAGTAGACGTACGGAAATTTTTTTCATGGTCCACTTTTAATGAAAAATTTTTGAATCACGTGTTATAATAATAATTGATCTCAAATTACACGTCTACTAAAATTAACATTGTAAATATCAAAGCAAAAAATTAACTCTGTTATACAGTTTGAAGCAGTTTAAAAAGTGAAAAAATTGTAATGATGAAAAGTATTTGGAATTAAATAATAAAATGTAGCAGATTTCCTACTGCCAATTCTTGGTACAACCAGTCTTATATTGTTAAGTAAATAAACACCCATTAACTACTTTCTGCATAAATATTATATATAAGCTAAGCATTTTTTTTCGACATAATAAATATTTTTCATTAACCGCATTTAATAGTTGTATTTGATCACAATGGATTACTGGATATCTATTATGTATCTTAAAAATAAGTATTTACAAAATTTGAGTGAAACATTACCATTCCATTGTCGAAATATAAGTTATTTGTGTAGGATTCCAAACAACATAGCAGTATTTCAATTTTGATCTACAAAAAAGCATAATACAAAAGTTTAATTGATGGAGTATCTATAAATTCCGTTGTGTTGCGTTTGATAAAAGTCTATACATTTCTGTAAGTAGATGTGTGATTTATGTGCATAATCGTTAGTTCGCAACAGCCAATGCCTTAATCCACGAGTGAGTTGATAAAGCCAGCAAAAACTTGTACAAAGATACACGCAACTAAAGATGGTGCGGTTCGCTGCTATGAGCTCAACAGAGGTTAATAGCTTAGTGTGGTATACAACCGTACAAAGATTCGCGGTTGGTCTTTTTAAACCTCGTGGAGCAATGAATATAACGCACACATGTCCTTACTTTTAACTGTTGGCATTTTCTTAGTTTATACTAATCATACGTGTCAATGTTTTACACGAAATGTCGTCAGACACACATTTTGCTTATATTCATTACTCCACGAGAGTTTAAAAGACCAACCGCCGTCTTGTACAGTTGTATACCGCACTTAAGTATATACCTCTGATGAGCTCATAATAAGAGCGAAATGCAGCATCAGGTGTTCTTTCGTTGCGTGTAATGCTTCTGTACAAGTTTTACTTGGCTTTATCGACACTCGTGCGTTTAAGGCATTGAAGCTGTTGCTTTAGATAGCGATATGCACGTAAACGCACACATGTCTTACTTTTAACTGTTGGCATTTTCTTAGTTTATACTAATCATACGTGTCAATGTTTTACACGAGATGTCGTCAGACACACATTTTGCTTCTATACATTTCATATTTACAATGTAAGTAATATGGGTAAAAACATAACTTACTGTCTACAAGAACACCAAGAACACGCACCTAAACACAACTATTTAAAATCTTGCTTTTCATATTGTAAAAAAAAAGAACATTGTTCAGTTCAGTGGTCCTAAATTGGATCCTTGCTATTGCAATAAAACTCTTTAGAACCATAATCGCTATACGTTACATATTGACTTCTATTCATTAAAATAGACTGGAATAACAAAACTAATTGGTCGCAAATTTGCATAATTTTGTAATTACTTTTAAGAAAATACAATGATGTACTTTGTCAAATGCTTTTAGATCTGTATATACCACATGAATTTGTTTTTTATTACCACGCACCCGAGAGGTAAATGTAAATTCAACTAAATTAGTTGTGGTTGATTTTTTTTTTGACAAACCATGTTAGATATTAAGTTATTTACATGAGTGTATACAACATTAGTTAAAATACCATTCTTAAAGACATGGCAAAATTCTCGACATTTTCCACATTTTGGGGATACGCTGAACGTTCTAAAATTGTTATAAATGTGTCGTAATAGTAACAAAAAACTTTCAATACAGTCACTTAATTACCCTTTAAAGTTTTCCCCGCTTTTACAATGTCATTGTCGCAGATCTTGAGTGAATGCAAAACCATGCCATTTAATACTTATTTAACTTCTGAAATAGTGATGGATGGATAGCATTTATTACCGCAGAAATTACACTCTCCTATCTACATTGCAATCATGTTCATAGTAGTCGTAATCGCTAAACACCAGAGAAAATAATCACCAAATGCATTTACAATATTTTGAAGTGTTGTTAACAAAAGTCCTTGTATATCATACTTCCAGGTATCCTAATTTGTTTTTTTGAGTTAGCAAAATTCCAAAAATTTTTTGATCGCTTTTAATGTATTTTTCTGACATTAATATGTAGGAGGAGAAATATATACAGAGTTTCAATTTTACCTCCAATATCAGTGCACTAATAAATAATTTGCATTTGTGGGGTTGACATCGCAACCCCATTCTAACTAATTCAACTTCCCCGTATTACGTATGTAGTAAACGTGGAAACAATAACAAACAATTGCAAGTAAGCAAATGCAAACTCAACAACTTAACGGTCTTGCTTATTAAGCACACTAACCTACTTCGCATGTATAAAACAAAGTAGGTACAACAACACAATAGAGTTTAAGTTTGAGTTCAGTTCGGTTCCACAGTTCGACAGTTCGGCAAAGCATTAAGGTTCAACTTCGTTGTGTATGTGTTCGAAGCGTACGGTTGGGTTTGTTATTGTTCGAAGGGTGCCTAGACGTGTCGTGTGACTTTGGAACGTTGACACTGTAAACAAGCACTGTCATGCGCAAAAATATAGTGAATGACATTTTTTAAATTTGAATTGAGAAAAAAAATTGTGGCGTTTACTTACTTGCAATTGTTTGTTATTGTTTCCGCGTTTACTACATACGTAATACGTTAGTTAGAATGGGGTTGCGATGTCAACCCCACACATTGTTTTCTATATGCTCATTCAACAACAAGACATTTTTTAAAACGTTTCAAAAGTCAAAAAAGCAAATACAGAAACTATAACAACTTAGGTGCTGAAACATGTGTTCAAATCTTTGTGCAATTCTTGATGTTTTGTTTTAAAAACCTCATTATTACCTCACATTAAATAAGGGACGTCCCTTTTCGTGTATTTTTTGAGGGTTATAAGTAGTGATGCAATAAATACATTTTTTCTAGCTTTCCACTTTTGAGCTACAGGAATTGGAATTGAAAATGGTCACTTTGGAGGATCCGTTATATTTCGACTATGTAAATATTTACATGTAAGGTAAAAATATGTTCTTATACATTTTCTCTACGTAGAATCCAGTGGTCTGGTTGATTTTTTCAAAACACAACCGTTTTTTTAGTTATTGACCAAAGTTCTATTTTGTTAAATAGACAGTATATATAAAATCGAATTAGCTTCTCCTCCATAAGCTTTCCATTATCTGTATTTATTTTGACAAATAACGTTACAATTCAACAATTTTCTAAAAATAGGCTGTGATGGATTATTTTTTAAATAAAAAGTAACTATAACGCAATATGACAAGTATGTCGTTAGAAATTGGTGTTTATCTTGCTAAGGTATATCTGGATATCTATATAATATTAGTTAAATTTATATAATATACTGGTAGATATTAAACAAATCCAAATTTAGAAAAACTTATATATTAAAGTGCGGTTTCATCCATGTTTTCGTTTCTCAAAATAAAACAAGCATTAATATCATATTTATTGCTATTTTGAAATCTATTTTGCATAATCATGTTACAATCTATTATTATAACAGCTGTTGTACAATTGTATACCGCACTTAAGTATACACTCTCATAATAAGAACAAAATGCTGCATCATGTGTTCTTTGCCGCGTGTATGCTACTGTACAAGAAATACTTGGTTTATCGACACACGCGTGTTTCAAGCATTTAAAGTTATCGCTTAGATAACGCCATGCACTTTACACTCACAAGTCGTTACAACTGTTGGCATTTTCTTAGTTTTGCACTATTCTTACGTGTCCATGTTATACACAAGATGTCGTTCAGACACACATTTTACTTATTATTATAACGTTTGTAAATAATGATAGATATACTTAATAAAGTTTTTCCAGGTGGAGGAAGAATGTACAAAACAACTCTCAGTTGGTTGTAATTAAGCTGACACAATGTTGGGCAATTACAATCAATTGGATTGTTTTTGTGAATCCCACCTTCACTCTAGAAAGACTAAATTAAAGTATACCTATCTAAATTTTAGTGAAAACTTACTTATACCCCATGTCAAAATATTATTATGGTTACCTACTATTAAAAATACAATCCATCACAACCTACTACATATTTAAAAATTAAAAATACCGACAATATAGTATTTTTTGGAATACTTATTAAGAAATGGATTTGATTTAGAAAAAATATGTATAGTACCCTATTAAAAACAACTATGGTGAATTGCTAAAAAAACGGTTGTGTTTAAAAGAAAGCAAATATACCAATTAGACTTACATAAGAAAATCTAGAGATCCAGATTTTTACTTTTACATATAAATATTTGCATAGTCGAGATAGAAAGTGTTCTTCAAAAGTGACCATTTTCACCACATTGGAATTCAAATACTAAGAGGGCTAGAAGAAATTGCATCTTTTGTTTTATGAAAAAGTAGCCAAGTATTGTACAAGAACCTCTTATAAGATAAACGCTATAAAACATACAAAAAAGGGGCAACCTGACATACCCTGTACACTTAGATCTTTCTCCGGTACAAATGTTAAATTAATCTGTTATCTTTATAGATGTTTTTCATCTGTTTTAAAAACTGTTTAAACGGATAACCTGTATAAGTTATTTTAATTTAATTCAAAAAATCACTATCATCTTTTTACAGAACGACAACTGCATGATCGATGAGAAACTTTTGTAATCAAAACTATCCTTCAATCATGTGCAAATTTTATGTATCTTTGCAGCTTAGTTTGGTTTTTGTGGAATTGTTTGACTTCACAACTCAAAGTAGGTTCTTTTTCTTCATAACGCCCAATTTTGTCATAACTCCCAAATAGTATATACCACAAGTACCAATTTTCACAATATCTAACTCTTAAAACTCTCGATCATAACTCCTAACTGAAATATGTATCTTAACGACATCTCGTGTATAAAGAACCCGTAAACAATAGTATAAACTAATAAATGCCAACAGTTAACTGTAACGGCAATTGATATTCCTACATAGTTATATTATAGTTACATATCATAATTACATTATGATATATGAAATCACATTAAACCTCCACTAACAATTTCTTCATATTTATTTGAAAAATTTTGATGACGCATATGATAAAAATATACAATTACATTGAATTGCAGGGACAAGTATTTCTTTTACTTATCCTGTTATAACATGTATTTTATTTTAGATTTTAAATTTTTATTTATATACCTATAGTTGTACTTGAAGAAGCAATATAATTGCGAAACGTTACGTTTAGAAATAAATATATTAAAAAATATGTCTGCGACAGTTGCATGCAAGTAAATATTTCGTTGTTTAATTATCACCAAACATTTTATAAATAAATATGTAAGAAGCCGTTCATTCTGACTCGTTTCATAATGTTAGTAACATTAGAATGTCCATCGGCGGCAGCCAAACATTTTAATTAAATTTCTGCAGGTAAAATGTAATAATCTTAACCTAGAATCAACGCATCTGACCTTTGATTATTAACAACAAAATTAACACAGAGAAGTCAAGTGAATGAATGTTATATGAAATTAAAAAAAAACGCCTAAAAATACGTAAGAATTTGTAAATCGTGCATATGTTTAGAACTGGTTTGACACTTTTAAGTTCGTGATGAAATTTACATATAAATAGAGGTTTTACGCCACTTAATTTAGTGACGCTAAACGTTATCCCTTATACTGCGGCTGCGCAGTAACAAAATTAAAGGAAAACATTAATCGTGCTAATATAAATTAATCAGATTCATCTACAAATGCAGTAATTGCACTGATTTTCTACTAAAAATTAATTCGCGTAAGCTACAGCGCATTTGTCAAATTCGTTATTGTAATGTAGTGAAGGTTACTGCCAGAGGTGTAACATTTCAAAAGCTAAAAATGTATGTTTTCACATACCTGGAACCTAGATTTACAATCATTCTCATGTAATCCAAAAAAGTCTTGCTTTTTCACATTACTTATTCTGATTTAACACAACCGATCGATCTAAGTTCTAACAATACTTTGCTTTAGTTGCCGCCACTGTTTACTTCTGTAACCTGATATAGTAAACCAAACCGATTTTACGTTTATTATTCAAAAGAAAACGTTTATTACGTAGCATTCGCAATAAAATGTACATATGAACATACCTATTAACAGGAAGTTTAATTCATTTTAAACCTAACATTATTGTAATTCCTTTGTCCATTTGGAATATGTGTTAGGTACAGGAGGGATATATTTTTAACCCGTTTTTGTAGTACGTAACACGCACATGCAGTATTTCAAAACTATTGTAGTAGATTAAACTTTGGATAAAATTGCAACCTAAAAAGCATTTTCAATAAACATTTCCAAAAATATTTGAATTTAAATAAATGAGTGTTTTAATGTAATTATATAAAACTTTTCTTTAAATAATTTATTGTAAAGACTATTTGAATAGGTTATAAACCTTAATTCCGCTAATAAAAAGCTAACTGGGTAAAGGTTGGCATGTTAAGGTTTTAGTAGTTTTCCCTAAACCTTTTTAGCAAATAATTTGCCAAGACAAACCAATACACCTAATGAAAATCTACCATACGAATAAGTAAATAAACTTAAAAACTAAATTAAGTAAACAATTTTTTCAATTTAGACATTAATGTGATATTACTCATAATCAAAGTAGGTGTCAAAATGGTCCATTTTTCGTAACTATTTGCGAGACTACAAATTTTTGCTACTTGTTAGATTGTCTAGACGTTAGTTTTGAAATGGTAACCATGATAACATCGGTCACAATTGATTCAAATTTGAAGTCTAAATAGGTTTAATTCTGTTTTATTTTTTTGTCAAAATAGAAAAATATTAAATGTTACACTTAACGAAACATGAGTTTTTGTAACTCATGTGAGCCTTGCTACTTTCGTCTGCAATTATTTCATCCGTTACAAAAAATCACTGGTAACATAAATAACAATTATATCAAAACATTTCAAAAGCTAAAAAATGTATGTTTTCAATACCTGGAATCTAGATTTACAGTCATTCTCATGTAATCCAAACAAGTCTTGCTTTTTCACATTACTTATTCTGATTTAACACAACCAATAGATCTAAGTTCTAACAATACTTTGCTTTAGTTGCCGCCACTGTTTACTTCTGTAACCTTGCTGTAACCACATTTGTGTTTTTTATGTAGTTAAGTAATTCATCACTTGTAATTCTTGTTTACTAGATAGTTGTTATCTCACAACAATTTGTGCAAAAATAGTAAAAACATAAGTACACATCTCCACAAAAATGTGATGTCACAGTATTTAAACTTTGCCTTGAATTTAAGTTTAACCATTTTGTTAATAAAATTGAACACCTCAAATTTTTCCACGTCTTTTTTATAAAGTGCATTCGTAGATGTACACTGTGGTAAAATCTCTCTACCATTGTTTTCCGTTAATTGTATGTTACTGCGCAACCGCAGTATAAAGGATAACGTTTAGCGTTACTAAATTATAGTGGCGTAAAATCTCTATTAGGAATACTAATAAAATTTAGAATAAAAAATTATAATGTCAAGTAATTAAAATTAACAAAAATAGAGAAAAATAATTAATTTAAAATAAGTAGGTGTGTATAAATTATGAAAAAATATACTTAATAGTAATTTAAAAGTTAATACAAATTATGGCATTAATTAACACACGTGTTTTGATAGCATAGCACATGTTGATGTTTTCTTTTCGTTTTTACAGAAAATGAAATAAAAAATTAATATAACTATTAAAAGCAATTTACTTTTTAATTTATACTGAACATCTTTAAATTATTATTTTTAATAAAACCTTTTAAATTTTCAAATGATATGTAAATGAAGAATTATCCCAAACTTAAGAATCTGTGAAATATAGAAACTAAATAAATAAAATTTCATGGCTGGAACTATTCTGAACGCCATTTAAATAAGCAGTTCTTCATTATAATCTTATATATAAAATGAATTTTAGAAAACTTAACCCGTGTTGGCAATTCGCGCTTCCGCCAAAGCATTTTGAGTTTGTCGGGTTTTATTGCAGTTAGTTCATCGTAACCACGCTTTATATTAAAAGTTCAATATATATTAATGTATAGAAACACTAGGGAACTTATTTTTTATTTTCACTTCAATTTTAATTTTTTAAATGTCATTAATTATATGTACCTTACTTAAGACGAAGAAATAGAAATGCTGTAGGTCAAAGATATGTGCAAGCAAGTCAAACAGAGACCAACGTAAAACCCAAAAATAAAGTTGAAAGGAATCGTTGGACTTAAAATTAACAACGTAGAAATATTGGGTTTAAACTTATAGAGCTGCATTCAATTATAACCTGGCAATTGATTACAGTTCACCGAAAATTGTTGGTATTGGACTAATGATGTTGTGGGTCCGCATTGAAATACATTAAAGTTTAAATACGCAGTCCCTAGACTTTCTAGCGCCAGTGGCAAGTGAAATTGAAGACAGTGGTACCGTCGCCAGAGCCACTACATTCTTTGGTTACCAGAAACTGGGCCAGATTCCTTAAATTTGTTGATTCATATCAAGCAATGCAATAATTGCTTTTCAAATGTCGTTATGTCTACTTTTAAGAAAAATAAGTAATAATGGAAAACAATAAACTTTAACACCATGTACTGGTTCAAAATACGTTGGCAGGTTTCAATTGAGATGGTGTAGCACGTTGGTTGCTACAAATTGCTAAACTACTCAAATTTTTTAATGGGGGAATGGTAGCGCTAATGCTTAACGTATTTTTGCTAACCACATGGCGGTACAAACACCACAATTTTAAAATTATCAATATTACATTTATTTTTTAACTTGCAGATGTATGCTCATATATCATCGAATAGGTTTTTATTGCTAACGACGGTTAGTGACTAGATATTTATTTACATATTCAGATAGTGGAGCACGTGGATCTTTTAAATTAAGGAAAGGATCAAAACAAAGGTCTCAGGACCCGTTAGGCAACATTTTGCTACCAATAGTAAAAAGCTTTATCAGGCCAGATTAAGAATTGGTTATTATAAATTGCCTTTTTCTTTATAACTCTTCACTCTGATCTGGTCTGATCAAGCTTCCACTACTGGTAGCGAAACGTTGCCCTAACAAAACCTGTGAGTTTGCTTGAACCTTCCTTCAATTAAAGTGGGTTCAGACGCTCCACTATCTAGACATTTTAAATAATTACATAGTAAAGGATACCATCAATTTATTACTACATATTTTTGCAAATTTAACTCATTGAGTAAACTTTTACCATGGACTAGGTATACAAACTTATCTAATATCGGATGTGTATTGTAATAAATATTGTTATGAACAGTCAGCAACCAAATCTGTAATTTTTTTGAAATGTTTTTACTTATCATTTAAAATTATTCACAAAAATTCTGTAGTTTAAAATTGAAAAGTTAATAAACATCTAAAGCGCATGTTTTTAATGCAGCATCTAAGAATTCATAGCTGAAAGAAGGGTACTAGGTGTGTTTAATTGATCTCAATTCGGCCAAAGCTTCTAAAAATCCAGGAGGACTATTTTATGTTCATTAATAACGGTTTGTAAAGAATATTTGCTTAACAAAAACGAAAAAGTTAATAATAGTAGGAGTCTTCTTACCCTGAAAAAGAACAAACAAAAAGGATGTTATAAATTTTATTTACTGTACCGCATAGAAGTAGAGAATAACCAAACAAGAAAAATGAATATTAAATAAATAACAAAATTAAATTAATATTTCAATTAATACAGAACGCTAAAATGTGAATTGTAACAGTTTCAGTTTTTAATCAATCATACGTATAAGCTTAGTTAAATTAAGTGGCATTGAAGCAAAATTGCTAGAATATAGCAATACGTAACTGAACGAAGCATGTCA